>VCJN01002406.1:0-75437 GCA_006384855.1 Tetraselmis striata | reverse complement strand
CACCCACAGAACTATTCAGCAAATATTACGTGCGTTTGTTCACAAGCGACATGACTCTTGGTTAAGTCATTTGGCTCTTGCTGAATTTTCTTACAATAATTCAATCCATTCAGCAGTGACACATTATGCCCCTTTTGAGGCAATTTATGGCATGATGCCACTGACACCACCTGATATGATTGCTACTGCCAACCAAGATGCACGCAACACGGTTGCAAATATTCAAGATATTCACATATTGATTACTGAGCAACTGAAGCTTGCTGATGAATATCAAACGGTATATGCCGATCGCAAAACCAGCCATGTTGAGTTTGCAGAAGGAGACAAAGTCTGGCTCTCAACGGAGCACTTGCTCATACGCAACCAGCCGGCGCGCAAGTTCCGACGGCGCTACATCGGCCCCTACCCAGTCACGGCCAAGATCTCCAGCCATGCGTATCGTCTGCGCCTGCCGCCAACGCTCGACTGCCACAGTGTGTTTCACATCAGTCGACTGCGCCGGTTCGTCATCCCAGACGCACAGCCCGATACAATACCGTCCAGTGTGGAGCCCCATGTCGACGAGTTCGTCGTTGAACGCGTGCTCGACTTCTCTAACGAGCGCCGCGAGGATCTGTTCAAGCGGGGACTCTGCCTCGTCTTTTTGGTGCGTTGGCTGAACTACGACTCAAGTCACGACAGCTGGGAGCCATACAGCGCGCTGCGACGTGTCGAGGCGCTACACAACTTCGCGAGGGCGAGACGACATCTGCAAGACACGCTACGCTCAAAGGAATACGCCGACCTGCGAGCGCGCCACCCGTCGCGTTTTCCAGAGTCCATCCCGGAGCGTTGACACGTACTGTTGTTGTTGCTATATCACGCTTCCACCGCCAACCGACATCTGCGCCAGGCCTTCGGCGACGCGAACAGACACTTTCCAATTCGTCATTTTTCAGAAGGGTGGGAATGTTAGGATTACGCCTAGCGACTACCCTAGTACCACCACAAACCTGCGACGCCGAGATTATGGCCAAGTAATCATGCTGCTGTACTAATATTTCAACATGCGTGTTATTCCTGGTACGGCCACAACCAGACGCCAGTAATATTCCTTGTAACATACAGTACACGCTACAACTCCTTAAACATCCGGATACTAGCTGCCTATCCGCGATACCGAGTCCGATCGCCACAGGATAGATATGTAATGCCACCGGCATATTGTATCAGATTGCATTCAGCAATGAACTCAATTCGCCAAACGCTACGAGTAGAGCCATGTTTCACCAAGTGCTGCCACGAGTACTTACACCGCCCACTCTTTGGCTTTCCAAACGTCTCATGCCCACCCATCTTGTAACCACGCTACTACACCACAAACACCTCGGATCTGTGCCCATCACACATGCACGTGCCTCGTCCGTTGCTGTCCTTCAGGGGCATTACAACCTCATGTCGAGCTGCGAGTGATATCGCGCAACAAGCAATGGTAGCGAGTCGCGGTTACGCCTGTGTTGTTGTATGTGTCGTGACGCCCGTCTTGCTTTTACCTCATGTGAACCCGTCGTACCGACTGCCTGGACTTGTCGACCGACCGACCGACCGATTAGCGTACCGAACGTGCATGCTCAGCACTGGCTTGCTTGTTGCCATACGCGAGCAGTCAGTACTGCGCGTCGTCGTTGAGTCGTGTCGTGATACCGTACATGTGCGCATATGCGCGCGTGCGGGCACTCATAGTCCATTCGCGAGAGGCATGTCGTGCGGCACATGGTGAGGAGTGCTTGACGTATTTCGCGTCGACCAACCACACACACACACACACACACACACACACACACACACACACACACACACCTCTGTCACGCCGAGTAACCAAGCAACTCGCACGCGTGCGTAATGCCGGCCAATAGGCCCGACGGCACTGTGAGACGTACTTCTACGACCGGAGTCATAGGAACAGAGGCCAAGACTCAGCAAGTCTTAGACAGAGACTTAGAGGCCATGACACGTACATAAGACAACATGCCTAAGAGTATGTTAAGCGATCGTTTGGAAAGCCAAAGAGTGGCTGTTCCTAAGTGGTCTTTGTCCTGAACGCCAACATCCCAATACCCCCACTTAGACGTTGACCTCGAGGTTGTTCAAGGGACGCCCTCACCTCCTGCAATCAGCCATGTCTTCACAAGTGGAGGGAGCAAGTCATCACAGTGCAACGCTCATCGGCGCCGATCTTCTGCGCTTTGTCGGCAAGGCACTGTTCAAGGCGCGCGTAGGAGGCATCGCCTACACCTACAACGCGTGCAACGACCTGAGAGGAGCCGTGTGTGGTGATTACCTCACCCTGGAGCGCGTTTGTCGGCAACCGCTTCATCAACATGTTCAGCCCAGATATCTGCGCGCCAATTGGGGAGGGGGGCAGCCACTGAGCAAGGCGCATGTCAGAGAGAGAGAGAGAGCCCGCGCAAACTGAGCCGACGCTTCACGAGGAGTACCGGAGCACCTGTGGCAGCACCCTTATCGGAGCCGGAGCGTGTCTTGCGTCAAGCGCTCCGTGACGCCATGGCGCAGCGCGGTGGAGACCCCAGCGCCGTATGTAGGATCTGGAACACCATCAAGACGACGACCACCTGGCAGTCAGCACTACGCGCCCAATCAGATCATGGGTGACCTGAGTGCAGCGGAGGAGCGCATCTACGAGGAGCGAGAAGACGTGCGGACAATCGCCGGTGGTCTACGCAAGGAGACAACACCACGCCATGAGCGCTTCGACGGCGCGACCTCGATATGGACGGAGTGGTTCAACTCATACAACGCCAACGTGTTGCTTGATGCCATACGCGCTTGCCAAGGCGCCACCGAGACCAACCCCGAGGGCTGACGGAGCTGGTTGATCGGAGGGCGAGAGCACCGGACCGGAGTGGATGGTTCAGCCCGGCGGACTCCCTTCAACTTCTTCAAGAGTACGTCCATGTCAGCGCCGGCACTCGGCCCATCATCGATCAATGGCAGAAGGGTACTCTACGCTATCAACAACAAACTCTCCGCTTCGACCCTGCATCCGGACGCATTAGAGTACCATGGCGCGAGAGAGCGGACGCCTTTCACGAGTTCCGTTATCGACGCTTCGTGGAGCTCTTTGAGACCAAGTTCAACGAGGCGCCGAAGATGCGCACTAGGTACGACGCCTACACCCGTGAGGGCTTCCGTGAGATCCCCGCCAGCTTGGCGATGACTCTTCGCGAGCTCAAGGCGCATCTACCATACCTCACGTGGGACAAGGTCAACCAAAAAGCGTTTGACGTCATGACCTCTGCGTGGCGCTTTATTCCGGCGCTGAAGCAGTCCCTCGATGTTGGCTTCCATCGGCTCAAGGACATCGTTGTTCTACGTCAGTCTCATGAGGACCGCTTGGACGAGATAGCTGCGGAGGTGGAGCGCTATGACGACATCGTAAGGAAGGATGAGATCCGAATGGCCGAGGCCTTGACGGCTGCCCAACACTGTGCGGAACTGACTGGAGCATCGGCGCCGGCAGCTGGTGGAGGACGGCAGCACGGCACCAGCACTCAAGAACCGGTCATCACATGGACCATGGTAAACGGACGTCGTGTGCGAGCGCAACTTGTCGTCCTGAAGGACACCCACCAGATTCGCCCGCTGTGCAAGGCTTGCACGAAGGCGCGTGGACGTGACATCTTTCACGGCGCCAACTACCGAGAGTGTGCCAACAAGTTCGGCTCGACCATGTACATCAACGACGCCGCTGGTGGCCTTGGAGGCCGTGGAGGCGGCCGAGGCGCAGGCAGAGGTGTCCGTGGTGGTCATGGCGGTGGACGCGGCGATGGAGGCGCACCCGGAGGCGGACGAGGACCGTGCTGGAACGCTGGGTGCGACAGCACTCACAACTTCACTGAGTGCGACAAGCCAATCACTGACCCCACGCTCATCGCACGACTGAAGCGCAACCAGCAGGAGCGAGAGCGTCGCCTTGCCTATGAACATCAACGCGGATGGACTATGGACGCGGAGACCGGACTATCCAAGCTCGAGATGGACATGGCGAGGAAAGCCGGACACATGCTCAGCGGGCAACACGACGCCCGTGCCGACGGAGCAGCGACGTCATCAACAATGGCTGACATGGAGGCCATGTTCTCTCGCATCCTCGAGAAGTCTCAAGCTGCCCATGGTGCTTTGGGTGCCATGCGCTTGGCCGTCGAGGTGCCGGACCCCTTTTTGGATTGCGTTGACACCGACGATCACGGCATTCTGCTACATGCAGCGTCGTGCGTGGAGCTGCCCGTGCGTGAGCTGCGTGATGTCTTCTCTGGAGCTCCAGGTCGTGCGCAACTTGTGGGGGCTGACCGGACACCGGAGTCGACTGTACCAAGACCGCGTGGACGCCCGGCGGTGTTGCCCCCATGATCAGCGCGAAATCCTGAACTTCGCATGCGCCAACCCGGATGGGACGCCCAACACGAGCAACTCACCAAGCAGTGGCCCCAAGGCTTTGAACCGGCAGTCGAGCAGGAGGCTCTGGGGTCCTACGAGGGCCGCCGTGGAGGAGGAGCAATCACCTCAGACATGTTGAACATCCGCAATTAGCAGCTCCTGCAGCACATGCGCATGGCGCTACAGCACGCCAAGTTCCCTAGTCTACCCGTTGCTGTAGTATCGGACATGACACCCGAGCATGCTGCAAGGTGGTTGGAGGCACGCGACACTGCACTGCGTGGAGGGCTTGACACTGGAAACCACATGGCCGTGGCATGGGAGACGGGGCTTCAGCAAGCCGTCCGGCGCTTCGAGGCGACGGCGCGGCTCACTTGGGTTGACTACACACACCTCGACTTGAGGCGCGTATTTATTTGCCGCAGCCGTGCAGAGCGTCTATGGTTTGTCTCTCCCACGCGTCAGTGTCCCGCCACTGTAATCGCCATCAGCGGAGCCTCAAGCCAACATTCATTCATTGGACGTGGTGCAACATGGCGGCAAGCCTCTAGAGTCTCGGCGCCAGCTGTCAGCGACATCTTCGGAACTTCAACACCTGCGAGAGGTGCAGCGCAGCGCATACCCTAACTATCCGGAGTATGACCGCCACAGTGCTTTCTACGTGGAATGCAAGTTGACCGGCATCGTCATTGGCGGCGTGCGCATCCTGATGGCCTTGTTAGACACCGGCAGTGCGGCGCCGATAGTTTATCATCACCATCCCATTTCTCCTTTTCCTACGACAACACCTTTTATACTACACAAACCATTGAGTTTCAACGTGCAATCGAGTCTGGCTCTGCCAAAAACGGTGCGGAGGCTTTAGTACACGGAAAGCGCAATTTTATGTTCTAAACTTGGTTATGGGGTTTCCTCCCTTTCCCAAACCGCTTTTCGGCTACCGTGCTGCTCAGCGGTACGGGATACTAGGCACATGTCGTTGCGCCCTTTTTGGGTGCAGCACGAGCAGACATAAAAGCAGCCATAACAAATGAGCCTGCCATCTTCCAGTTTCGCTGCGTTATTACACGCAGCGACTAACCGTCTCGTAAACGGTTGCGCGAGGAAGGTCACCCCACGTTGTTCAAGACCACAGCCGGCTCACCACCCGTGTGTGAAACTCTCATCCGTACGTCCGTGCGTTACCATGTCAGATGGAGAAGAACCCGTCGTTGAGCCGACCACACCGCTTCCCGCGGTAACCCGTACCGTAGTTCGGATTCCGAAAACTACGGACAATACAAAGGCGTCAGGCACAGCCGCCGGCGGTGGTGCCATGCCATCCCTGCCACATGGCCCACCCACACAACGAGCCGGCCACCAGGTCGTTCGTCGGTCAATCCAAGAGACTGGCAAGAGGCCCATGGGACGGGGGGGGGGAGGGGGGGGGGGGGCACTCGTAGTTACAGGGTTTGACCGCGATGGTGATGTCTGGGGTACCGAATCGCCCGCGGACGCAACATGAGGCAACGTCCCGCCCGCCTGTCGCCCGCAAAACGCGAGTAACAAAGGCACCATCTGTTGTTGTTAACGGCCTCGACCCGCCAAGGCAAGGACGAGGCCTCGAACGCGGCGCGCGCTGGGCGCTTCGTCAGCACTGCGTGTGGGCCACGACGCTACGCTGCCCGCCCGCACGCCGGGCACGATGGCGCGGTCGCCTCGTTGGAGTCTCACTTGGCGACCGCCCAATCATCAACACAGGAGCAACAGCTCGCAGGCCGGAGCGTGGAGGAACAGCTGGCTGAGCTGCATGCTGAGGTGATGCAGCTATGTGAGGGCGAGGTGGTGCAACGCGCCGAGTAGCCAGCCCGGGCGGTACATGACAAGGACAAGAAGCTGGCCGGCATGCGCGTCCCACAATTTTGTAAAGGGCATCGTGGACAAGGCATACAGTCACGTGCCCGTGCTGCAAGAAGATGGTCCGCGATGTCCCCCCAAAGAAGATCAAGAACGAATTGAGGGAATTTGCAAGGCTGCATGTTGGGGAGAGGTATGTTATCTCGAATTGTTTTGCAGCGTTTGCATATGTGTTAATATGTTTAATGCTGATTGGTAATACTATGTTGCTGATTTTTTATAACTATATGCACATTGCAGGTACCTCAAGCCCTTCTGCTACACATCTAAGCCAAGCATAAGATACATGATCTCCTGCACATCAACCTCCGCATCACGGCGGGCCTGACTTACCCTACCGCAAGCGCCTCCGATGCTGTGAAGGCACAGACCGCCTTGGAAATCTGGAAGCAGCTCTGGGAGCTGCTGCTGGAGCCCGTGGACCCAACTCGCGCACCAGGCACCGCCCAGCTGCCAGCTCTGCACATGCAAAAGCCTCACACAACAGGTCAAGCAGGTGGCAGAGAAATTCGTGCATGCATTTGTCAATGCTGCAGGTGAGAATGACGCTGCCACCGTGTACTGCCACATTCTGCAGTGCCATATCCATGATTACATAAGCTAGTATGGCGACCTGCTGAATTGTGATTGTCACGGGTCTGAGCAGGCTCACTTGGTCACAAAGACTGCCTACCGGAGGGGCGCTGCTGGGCACCCATAGTTCAGGGTAGGGGGAGGTCCTTGGCCACATGAAAATTCATGAAAGCCACCAACATGAGCTGCCCACACCATAGCGACCGAAGCGTGGCCCACAGGGCAAGAAGCGCGCTACGCCCACGTAGAGCCCCCCCCCCCCCGGGCACCAAGCGGGCTGCGCCCACGGGAGCCGCAGCACCGCAGCCCTTTCCCCCCATAGAAACATGGTAATAGCTTTTTCATGACAATTGCGATCCAAAGTTTGAGATATGTTGTGAAAATGTTACAGCGCGCGGCTAGCGCCTGGCCGCCGCCTTCCTGTCAGGGAGCATCTGCTTTCCCTCACGCACTCTCTAGCGTCGCTCTCTCTCAAGGCGGGCATGGGCATCTTTAAGCATGCCGGCAACCCTACGCATGCTGGGGGACTCCGTGTTGCTAATACCGCCGTACTTGCCTACCGTCCCATCGGCACGCCGGGGCTTCGGACCGTCTGGCTGCCTTGGGGTGGGGGAGCGCGGGTGGCTGCCGGCAGAGCGTGCCGGCCGGTGTCCTGAAGGGCGAGCCGGGGGCGGCAACAGAAAAGTTAGAATGGCATGTAGCGAGTACGACTGGCATTTCTAGTTAATTGTAATTATCAACCACCCAACCCGACCGCCATTGCACAGGCACGTTGCGGCGCTCACTTGTAGAGCATGCCGGTGGGCTGCCCGCCATCGACGTCCGTGATGTTGAAGGCCTCCGCCTCGGCGAGGTAGGGCAAGAAGTAAGCGGCATCGCGTTCGACGGTGCCGTGCTTGCTTGACGAGACGCTCCGGGGGCGTCATGACGCGCCCGGTAGTCGGGGTCAGCTGCAAATCGTCCTCCTCGTCGCTCCCCTCGTACTCCCACTCCGACCCACTACCCCCCACGTCCTAGTCCTCATCCGAGGAGAGGTCCAGGAACATGGTGCCGTCGTGGTCCGGGTAGCGGGTAACCGGTATCGGGCAGACCCACCTGGTCGCGCGCCATCGCTCGATAATAGCGGCTATCGTTGCCCACGAATGATATTAGCGACTAATGGATGGCGCCAGCGCGCACGTGCCAAGTACGGTACATGCAGTGCCAACGTACGAGAACGACCACGACGAAATAATAATTGTTAATCCGTATTCCCGTGGCTGCGCCGCTGGGTAGCGGGCTCGTAAAACTAATACCTGTAAAGTAAAAGTAAAGTTCGCCCCGGCCGGAACACCGGCCGAAGCCGCCCCAGCACTGATGCTGGACCTCGTGCTGCGCCAACTGCAGTGTTAGGTCTGGCATAGCCATTACTGTACCCCATTCGAACCCCGAAGGGCTTTAGGCGGACTCGCAAAGTCCTTACCACTCGCGCGTGCTGGTGTTGGTGCTGGTGCTGGTTTTAGTCATGGCTGCGCGGCCGGGTTGGCTGCGGGTGGGTGCCACGCCCCCGCCGGTGCCATCCTCCCACTCGCGCATTGCCACAGAAATATCCATCCACGAAAACCGGACTAGGGGACTGTAAAACGCACTAGGAGAGGATCCACTAGGCAGAAAGTTGCCTAATACACGTGGATAGGTCTCCTAACCGTTAAAGACACTTTTCCTAGGCGGAGTAAAGCAGCGGCATGGGTGCGAAGTTGAAGGATGTGGGTAGGTGGGCATGCGCGCATTGTACAGGGTATTGAGGGTGGCCACGGAAATGCCGAACTACTTGGCCTCGGAGGCCGGAGCAGCGCCGCGCCAAGCAGCCGAAAGTCCCGTTTTGGGTCCATTGCGCCCCGGGGGGGGGGGGGGGGGGGGGGGGGGTGCTTCGGTTGGTTGCGGGGCGGTGAGTGTCTGTGACTGAGAATGTGGCAGGGTGACGAGTGGGTTGGCATGTTCATGGCGATGTGCCGCACCCGCACGCGTGCAGCTGATTGGGCGGATAACGGCATTTTGGAAATAATATATTCGGGCAGTTTTCGCACTACGGTACGGGTTACCGCGGGAAGCGATGTAACGCTCGAATCGCTACGAGCAGACGTGAAGGCCCAGTCTACATTGCTACGCATTGGCTTGCAACAGCGTTGGCTAAGTAGACGGCTCGTGACCGTGCTGTTGGTGGAGACGGGGCACATGGCTCCGGTTCCGGGCAGCGCATCGCGGGATAGCAGACAGGCAGCGGAAGAGCCGCAGTGTGCCCCGACTTGCTAGAGCTAGCCCAGAGTGGCCGTGTCGGAGCAAAATCCGTGAGTGACGTGGACGACTACTTCGCGGTGCCAGAGCTACTTCAACGAGCAGAGTCGGGTCACGAGGCCGTTCCACCGGTCAGCCGAGTGCCTGGGCTCTTCCCCCTGAGCACCGACCT
Source organism: Tetraselmis striata (assembly GCA_006384855.1). Taxonomy (NCBI): domain Eukaryota; kingdom Viridiplantae; phylum Chlorophyta; class Chlorodendrophyceae; order Chlorodendrales; family Chlorodendraceae; genus Tetraselmis; species Tetraselmis striata. Next base: position 66,082 of record VCJN01002406.1, on the reverse strand, counting down.
AACGAACGAGTACCTCAAGCAGGATGACCGGCGTCTGCCGGCCCATGAAGAATATCTTTGGATGTCGTGTTTCGGCGCCCACATCGCCGCACTTTTCGTAGCTCTCGACGAGCTGCTACCCTACGTCCGAGCTGCAAATCAAGACTTCACCCCCTAACTCGCGCATGCTCGGAATCACGCCGAAGCCATCGACAAGGCAACTTGCTTGCGTTTGGCCTTCCTGCGGAGGCTTAACGAGGTCAAGCGTGTGCACGGTGATCAAGGCGGTTTGGACGTGCTGCGAGCCCAACATTTACAGCCTGCTTCTCAGCATCTAGGCTCTGCGATTTTTGGGGACCTCATGAAGGACTACGAGCGTCGCGTCTTCGAGGCGACAGTTGCTTGCAGCGCAAAAGCAACCGCTACTTCTCGAGTGGCGGCAGCGGCTTCGGGACGCGGGCGTGGACGTGCGTGGGGGTGGTGGCGGGTGCGGGCGTGGCCGCGAAGGTGAGCACGAGTGACGGTGTGGGGCGCCTTTCGTCGGAGCTGTTGGCGCTTTGCGAGGCCACCTTTCGGTGACCGCCATAAGGCGAGCCCTAGCAGCTCAACGACGGGATGAGCGCCATGTGTCCGGATCGGACCCCCCCCCCCCCCTCACCTTACAGATTTCATTTAGACCTTACTTCATGCGGCGCTTCTTACAACTACATCCGAGTGCGGCTCAACCATCCGCCGCGCACCTGCGCATGGCGGTTCAACAAACTGCCTCCCGTACTATTTCATCGCTGCGCATGTCGGTTGTCGCACTGCATGTTACAGCTCGTTTGCAAGGACCAAGCTTCGCGCGTGTACGTTACGCACGTGACAGGCGCTACGAGCGCGAAGGGCGCGCGGGGCAGCTCTCCTACTACCTGAACCTAGCCCCGAAAACCCGTACTGGTGTTGTTGCAAATCCGTCCAGCAACTACTGACCAAGCGCCGAAAACCTCACCGCTGCCACCGAGTACTTTGCTATAGCATGAACCGCCCCTATGTTACTCTGTCGGCCAAGCGCCGCACTTACGTAATGGACGAGCCCGAAGTTGTTGCCCATTGGGCTGCTTCACTCAGGTCTCGGCTGCAGGACGCGTTTGGCTCAAACGAGATGGGGCAGTGGAACCTCGATCTACTCTCACGCTCCCTCACCGCTCAGACACTCAAGGGCTACGCCGGCAGATTGTCTCGATTTGCGGAGTCCTGCCACGACTTAGAGAACGTCAGCCCGCTGGAGGCGACCACTGCTATTGTCGGCCGGTGCGTTGCTTGGATTGGTGAGCGGGGGCACATGGGGGTTCATTGTTGCAGCCCTATCTGTCGGCAATCAACACGTTTTTTGAGATACGCAACCTCGACCCGATCGCCAACATCATGCACCTTACTGCGGCTCGTCGTGGCATGATGCTACAGCAACGCCGCTTGGAGGCTGCCCCTTTGCGACTCCCTATGCCTGCTGATGTCGCTCACAGCTTTGTCGAGCAAGCATAGTTGATTGTGCCTTCTCTCATCCCAGAGTACCGTCCAGTACAACTTCCGAGCCCTCGTGGCCTCGGTTGTCAACTTCATGTTCTTTGCCAGGGGACTTACAAGCGTGTCTTGCCGAGTGCGGGACGTACATGTCGACGATTACAACATTACACTGCAGGTGTACTACGAGAAAGGCCGCGCTGGTCGACAGGGTCCCGACGACCTGCGCGTGCTGCTCCTTGCAGTGTCGGAGCACCCCCACATTGCGCGTCTCCTGCACCACTTCATCGACCACGTCACTGCGGTTACGGTATGGGTCGTAATGTAGTCGTAACGGCCCGAAATCATGGTTTTTTCGTTGTACCCGGCTGTACCCGGTCGTAATCCGGTCGTATCGCGCCTAATCACTGCGAGCTATTAACGGCCCCAGTACTCGCTAAATCGCCCCGCGATGCTGGGTTCAAGAAAGACAGCTACGGGACAGTTGATGTCTAGTACCTAACGGTCAGCGGTCCCGGGTGCTGACACCACAGCGCCGTCACCCACCCGTAGCTCCGCCGGCGCCGGCCCCGGCACCAGCCCCGGCCCCGGCAGCGACGAGGTCGAGATATATGGACGTTGGGGATCCCGACCCCATCGCCGCCGAGGCTAACGGGTACGTCGGGCTTCTCGTGACGAAGTCGTTCAGAGAGGATGTCGATTTGTTCGGACAGGTAGGCCGCTCTCGCACGCACCACCCGTAGCCCCATATCCAGCGGACGGCATTTTCTCATGTTACAAGCTCGCCCCCTAGTGCCAACCGCCGTGGCCAGGTCACTTCATGGCGGAGAGACTCGCGTGGAGCTCTTTACATGATAGATTACGCGGACATCGACAGGAAGGAGCTCACGGAGCAGCAGTTGGAGCGGATTTTGATATCTCGGGAGCAGCTACATGGGCTCGTCACGCTGCTGCCGCGAGAGAAGATGGAGGAGCTACCTACAGTATGTGCGGAGGCGGAGATGCCTTGCACTTGCTCGCGTGTCTTTGTGAACCCTGAAAGTGGCATGTGGCATGCAAGAGCATAAAGAGCTATACTTGCCGAGGAGGCGCGCGGGGCTGTGGGCAAGGGCAAGTGGCGGACCGGCACAGAAAGTTCGACGGGCATTGCGCCATCGGAAATGTATGCTTTCTGCGCTGCGTGAAGTAGCCCTGAACTTGCTGCCCAATAATGTTGTGCTTGAGTCACATATGTTGAGGCTTGTTGTACAACATGACTTACATATATATTGACTGCTATGCTTGATATGTATCCCATCTGCTGATGAGCGTTGCATGCTGCCATGTTTCATAGGTGTAAGTTGGTGCAGTGTTTGCTGATATCCCAGGCCGCTTCAAGGCAATGAAGCGAGAGGGCACTAGCTCATGGTTGGGCTGCTACTTCTGCCTGATGCATGCCATGACGGGCAGGGTATACGGAAAGGTGCGTCATTGTCATGGCATATACATGTCATGTCTACCTGCGTGATTGTAGTGCTTCGGTGCAGACGTGTGTCATCACTGGCTCGGCAGGGAAGTACTACTTCGGATTTTACAAAGGGGAGGAGCACAATGAAGGCCACGATGACGGAGTGCCACAAACCGTGCTGCATGCAGCGTTAGGCAAGCCAGCATCGGAAGCACCCATCGGCCACGTAGGGGAGCGGGTCATGAACAGTGCCGACATGCATTTCCCGGCCCACGAGGTGGACCGCGCACGCATCGACAGAACAGTTGCTGGCACAACTGGTGTGTCGCCGTTTGTTCGATGGCTCCCGCACGTCAGCTACGTGGAGTTTTGGCCGCTAGCTGTGGCGCGTGCGTTTTTGCTTGGTGTAGTGAAGCACTTTTGGGAGCATGTCGGCACGCTGCCAGTATGTCACTCCCAGGCGGCCACATATCCAGCCTCCCCCTATGCAAGTAACTGTAATATTTGCAAAGGATATCATGTCTGTGGCAAGGCATGAAGCCCCGCATCCGCTTGATATACCAGAGGATGCGTCTGTTGTACCTCACCCGTGATTGTGGCAGGCCTATATCCGGGAGATGCTAAACTCGAACAAAGTCTGAGCAAGCTGGACATGCGAGGACTTCCTTCACTTCACTGAGACGGTGTCTGTCCTCGTGCTCAGGTACGCCTTCTCACGATGTTGCTGCATGCGACCGTTTGATATGTATCACTTGCCACTATAGGCTGACCAAATAAACTGTGTAGGGATATGTTGGACAGCCACCCTCAACTGTCCGTCATGTGGTATCACCTCCAGAGCGTAGTTCTGCACCACTTGTGGTACCCCCCCCCCCCCCCCCCCCCCCCATGCTGATCATCCCAACCGTGTGGCACTCGAGACGATCCACGAGAGGCGCGAGGAGGGCGAAAACCACTACCTGACAACCCATGCATGCATGGTCAGCTTGCACTGCCCTAACCATATGCGCAAATTGAAAATGCACAACCTAGTTTGCCGCTTGCGGGCCTAGGAGGCTACTAGGGGCAGCACAGCCCGCGATTCCGAGCTGTGGATGGAGCGCGCCGTGAGCCCCCCCCCCCCCCCCTCCTTCCCGTTTCAGCCTTTGCTCTACTCTCCCCTTTGCCAAACCGGTCATAATACCTGGCAGCATATGCGTGATGTTGTGCAGATGAGAGACGTGAAGGGTGTGACACGCGGCCCGGGCACTTCCGATGTGGAGCGCTCCTATGCGCGGATGCTCTGCCTCCAGAACCGGCTGACGCTCATCCGTGCTAAGCTGGATCCGGATTTCCAGGATTTGCCTGGACTTAGGACCGGGTAGGCCACTTCGAGGCGGCAGATGATGCACAACTTCGAGGCAGGTATGATGACTCACCGCCCGGGGCACACGGGGCGGCCGTGGAGCCGGACAGCATTGGAGTTGCAGTAACGTGGCCGGAGTGCATTTGGGTCCTGCAGCGCTACATAGAAGAGGCCAGCATACAACCTAACGAGCAGTGAAGGATGAGCCGGCTAGAGATAGATGGCATCAACGAGCATGTGAGGTGTGGTGCGCCTGCTGCTGGACACCGATGTGCGTGATATATGTATGTACACACATATAAGTATGTATGTATGTATGTATGTATGTATGTATATGCAAGTGTGATGGTGATCATGCTGGTGAAGCAAACATGCGAACATGCGACGCATGTTTCAACTGTATGACCAGTGCAAGGTGGGCAGTGGCACTTCACCCATGATTACAGGTGTCAAGTACGCGAATTATTGGATGAAGGTGAACTTCCCACGTCGTCACGCGCCTGCTTCAGCCAACCATTCCTAGCAGTGACTGTTGTAGCGCTAAACTATATGTGTCTCCAATGCTCGAAATGTCAGGTGGCATATCCATACAAGGAGACAACGCGGCGCCCTCACAAGCCGTTGTCACATCAGTGGCTGCCAGCCACCCGCTACGGCAAGCATGTTGTGCACCCTGACATGTATATGAGTCGATGATGTTTTCGTGCAGCTTGATGCCCCGCCTCTCACTTCTCATAAGCTCATACACGCTAATGTTGTGCCACTACAGCCGGGCTGTTGTGGAGGACTTTAACAATGAAGTCATCACCATAGGGCTGGTGCAGTACATCCTGGAAGCTACCCACACTGCACATCCCCTGCCCCCCCCCCCCCCCCCATCACCTTGGTTGCGTGCGAGCTCTATGAGCAAGAGGAGCGTTTGCCCCGCACACCAACTGGCACACATTGTGAGATTCAGATGTGACGCAAGTGTGCCCTACTTGTGACGAACGACAACATACGGGGACGATACGGGACGGACGAGGGCCGTGGATTTCATACCGAGTAGCGACGACTATCGCGCGCGACCTGTAAAGTACTATATGAATTTCTCGTTTCGATAATTTCATCAAATTGATATGCGCACGCGGGCTCGCGTGTCGCCCGCCGACGCGGAGCACCCGGGCTAAGTACAGGCGGCTGCACGTACTCGCTGCACATCGCTGCACATCGCTGACCCCGCGGTGTGCGGCGATGTGCGGCACGACGGGCGGAGGTGTGGGCGGATGTAGGTGGTACGGTAGGTGGTAGGCGGTAGGTGGTGTTCGTAGGTGCGCGTTTTAATGCAGCCGCCCTAACTGCTGATGATTGTGTAACGCCCCAACACGCGCATGGAGTACGGGGTCGCCTCACGGTTACCGCCGCTCACCGCTGAATCAAGCGCGGACAGCCGCGCACTCGCATCTGTGTTGCCTGCCGGTGGTGGGTTACATCCACCCCAACTCTCACCCCCTTCCCCCCCCTCTGCCCCCCGCGCGCTGCAGCAGGCATGCCGGGAAAGGGATGGATATCGAGTGTGTCGAAAGATGGCGTGTACTCATGCAAGCACTGCCGGGGCAACGTGACGGGCACATGTGATAAGATGGCGCGAGAGCGGCACTTCCTAAAATTCCCGAACTGTAGCCACTCGTTGAAGCGTGCGGCTAAGTTGCGCCGCAAGGCCGCCATATCACAAGCAGCAGCAGCAGGGGCGGCAGCAGCAGCAGCAGCAACAGCAGGGGCGGCAGCAGGAGTAGCTGCAGCCGTCGGAAACGGCACGCCGGCGCCGGTCTCGGACGACGGCGGCTCGAAGGTGGACGATGTGATGGGCGTGGGGGAGGACCCCGTTGGCGAAGACGGTATGGACATCGACGCGCCTGCGTGGCCGCCGGCGGGCGTGGAACCCGCGATGAGGGCGTGATACGGGGAAGGCGATCCCGGTGACTTCTACATGAAGGTCATCGCCAAGAAGTTCCGGGGAGTATGGCACTACGGCGTGATAACCAGCGTCGTTACCGAGTGGGTGTTGGAGATCTACGGCGGGGCGACCCAGTGGCGCGCTGTTTTCGAGGACGGTGACACTGTGGACCTTCTGCGTTTAGAGGTGAGTGGGCCCGGCCTGTGTGCTGGTGGCACCACTCACCTGCGGTTGTATGGAATCACACGCACCCGCCCGGTCGGCGTGGCAGGTTGTGGAGGCTATGGCGGCTGCCCAGGAGCATTCCCCTGTGGATGCGGACGGGGAGGCTCGCTTGGCAACCGTCCCTGAAGGCGATGACCAGTCCAGTGAATCCGAAGAGGAGGGCTGGGAAGGGGGAGGGGGGGGGGGGGGGGGGGGGGGACGCGGCTGGCGCCGGGTGGACGAGCGATGAGGAGGAGGAGGAGGAGGCGGCGCACCTCCGGGCGTGGGAGTCTGCTGCTGTGCCGGGGTCCGACACGAATGCCCTCACGTTTGCAGTCATGAAGTGCTCGGCCCATGTGAAGAGCAAGAACTTTAACAACTCCGCTGACAGCGACTGGCAGCTGCTGCATGACATCATGCCCGCCGGCTTCACCTGGGGTGGGATGGCCGTGCCACGCAGCCACAAGGCGATGCGGAAGTTCCTGCGGGTACGGCCGGGATGTCTGCATGGGTGCGTGCTTGACGCGGCGCGTCTTGGGGTGTCATGCCCCTCACGCTCTCGCCTCCCGATGCATGCAGGTGCCTGATACATCCAGATATGTCCGGCACATGTGCCCCAAGGGGTGCGTGGCGTTCAGCGGGGCGCCCGGGAAGGCTGGCGGATGGGCGAACCTCCCCGACCAGCACTGCCCGGAGTGCAATGCCGACAGGTTTATCCGCATGCCTGCTGGCGGAGCGCGAAGACGCCAAGTACACCACCATGGTCGCGCGAGCTCAACACTTCTACCTTGCCACGCCGCCGCCCCCGCCGGGGGCTGACTCGGACGACAGCCATGCCAGCGCGCGGCCCATAGGGCTGCATTGTGTACGGTGTGGACGCTGGAACGAGCCCACACTGCCGTGGGCTTGGACTTGTGGAGAGTGCCGGGCGGTGGCGGTGGTTCCGGCGGGGAGGAGGCCCTTGTCCTCCTAGACGGTCCGGGCAACCGCAAGGTGGCTGTTCTCATGGCCCCTGCCCACATGTCCTGCGCGAATGCTGCCGACTCGGGCGTCGACGCCCCCGAGCTGCTCGTGGCGGGGATCCACGCGAGGTCGCAGGACGGTGCGCGAGGGGGGGGGGGGGGGGCAGCGGCTGTGGGATAGGCGGGGCAGCGGTTGCTACAGAGTGAGGCGTAGCATCGTTTGCAGTAGCAACGCAGCTTTTCCGGCGTGACGCCGCCTGGATGTAACCCAGCAGTACGCGCAAAGTGCAAGTGCAAGCTGCTAATGGCGGGGATCCCGCGCGCGGGGGGGGGGGGGGGGGGGGGGGGGGGCAGCGGCTGTGGGATAGGCGCGGCAGCGGTTGCTACAGAGTGAGGCGTCGCATCGTTTGCAGTAGCAACGCAGCCTTTCCGGATGCATAGTGTGACGCCGCCTAGATGTAACCCAGCCATACGCGCAAAGTGCAAGTGTTACACGCCCGTGTGCCCCACCCAATATCATTGCGCCCGACTTCACTGACGGCATGTCTCGCTCTCCATCATCTCCCGGGCCGTCCGCCGCCTCACCATGCGCACCCTACCAGCCGCGCGTGCCTTCTCGGAAGCCTCACACACGGCGGCGCGAGTCGCGTCGTGGAACACGTCCCTGACATGGCGGAACTCCGCCCTCACCGCGGCCGTGGTCGGGCAGGGGACTGCCCGCTGATGGGTCGCCATGCATGGGTACTTGGGGCCGCACCAAGCCGGGGTCCCGTCGCAGCAACACTCCCATTCCGTCCGTTGGCCGCAGTACACGCATGACGGGCGTCCGGCCAGGACACGCACATGATAGTGCATGTGGCCGCCTCCCGCCACTGCTCGTAGTGCTCCGGTCAACATGGCGACGAGCAAGTCGGCATGTCCCGCAGGTGGCTGCGGGGCGGGTGGCGCGAGCGCAGCCTCGCTCGCCTCGACAACTCACTCAGCCCTATCAGTCGCCTCAACCACGGCCTCCTCCGCCTCCTGACGCGGCGCATCAGGCGCATCATCGTCGCCTTGCAGGGCGTCCCCCCCCCCGCAACGGCACCGTCGGCGGTGGCCGACGCCGTCGTGGCGGGGTGTTGTGAGGAGGTGGCCCTAGACATAGGTGGGGCCGGCACCGCCATGTGTTGCTCCACATGCGGTGCGGTTCGTGACGCGACAGCTCCGTCGCAACGGTACCGGCGCCGGCACCCCACGCCTGCTGCGCTTACCACCAACCGGCATGTTTCCTTTGGGAGGTGGTTCATCCGCGTCGGAGGTGAGCGGCGGTGCCGGCGTGGGTGTGGATACTGCCCGGCCATTAGGGCTCCCGCCGCCCGCCGCTCCGCCGACCCACGCCGCGGCGTGTGGTGCGCCCCGCATAGTCGCCTTGAATATATTATACATGACACGGGGACGGGGGGGGGGGGGGGGGGGGGATTCGTGCGTTTCGTATGTCGGCGGAACGGCGTGCGAAGCTGCGGCTGGCGAAGGTGGTGGAAGTAAGCGTGGCGGCGTCGGCGGCGTTTTACCGTGCGTGCATGCGTGCGCAACCCCGCGGCAGCAAGCGCCGGACTCGGCGTGTGCCGGCGGCAGAGCTGCGAAGCCATGGACACGGTACGGGATGCCAAGTCTGGCTAAGCAACTGCCGAGGCTGGCGGCTTAACCCCCATGTCCGGCGGTTGAGGGACGGAAAGTGCGTAGAAGTTGATCGGCAAAGCGGGCATATAAGCCTGGCTGTGCTAGGTTCCTATTAAGTAATGGCGGTTTGTGCTAAGTAATTCGTAGGGGTGGACCGTGCAGCGCAGGTAGGGGGCGGTATAAATGAGGCCGGGCACATATACTGCTCCACGAAACGACACTGCTGCCAGACCCGATCGTCTACGGCCGATATAATATTCACACTATATTTACATCGGTGCACACCGCCGCACACCGCCGCACAACGCTGCGCACATCCGCGCACATTCGTCGCGCACATATACGCGCGCCCTACCGCACATATTATCCCGGATTCACTCGGTGAAACCGCGTATTCATTACGCCGTGCTACTTCAACAATAAACATTGCGAAATTACACCGACACAATGCCGCACCGACTAGCTCTTGACAATACGTGCATATAAATAGTAGTGGCGCGCTGCTCCTCGCCTCCGATGTGTCGTTGACTGCTGCGGAAGGCGGTCGTCGACTGGGTGTTAGTTTCTCCACCTCGGCCCCCCCCCCCCCCCCTTCACCGCTCACAGCGCCATGGCAGACCTCGCCCCCCGGGCAAAAGTGGGCGGCGAGCCTTGTTGTCTCGCGTGTCCGCGCCGCCGGCATCGAGGAGGACGAGAAAGACATGAGGAAACGCGTGACAAGGTGGGCGCGCAACAAAACACTCCACCCTCCACATTAGCACGCACCCACTCGTGGCTAACTTGTGCCGCGCGCAGGTTCGTCCGGGAGCGCCGTAAGGCCCACCTCAACGCCAAGGCTTCCACAGTGCCAGCGGCGCAACTCGTGGTGGCCGAGGAGGCCGGATCCTCAGCCGCTTAAAGGCGAAACGATTGTGGCTTGTTGTGGGCGTATGGGCACAGGGGGCGTCCCGACGCCAAGGTAAGGAAGCTCATGGCGGCGTCGTCGACGGCACAGCCTCCCGCGGTGGTGAAGACACTGACGGATGACAAGAAGCGGAAGAGGCCAGTGAAGAAGCGCCGAGGTAAGAAACTGACGGTCGCGGAGTCGGAGGCGGAGTCCGTCGGAGGCGCAGACGGAGGCGGAGGCGGAGGCGGAGGCAGCGAGATCGTCGAAGCGGAGGGTCCCCCGGGCACGCAAGAACAAGAACAAGCAGTAGCCCCCGCCCCCTTACCCCCCCTCCCCTCACTCCCCCGGCGGGAGCGGCGGGGGGCGGGGGGGGGGGGGGGGGGGGGGGGGGGGGGGGGGGGGGGGGCGGCGGCGGCGGGGGGACGCCCGCCCGGTCCCCCCCCCCCCCCCCCCCCCCCCCGCCCCCCGCCGCATGCCCCGACGGCAGCTGTCGCGAATATTGTAATTCAAACATTCTTCGGCAAACCGCTGCCTGCCCCCGACCTCCCCCTCGCGAATATTTATGTAACGTGAGCACTCTTTGGCAAAACATGGCAGCCAAACCGCCCGATGATGACCTTTGATCGGACGGCGGGCAGGCCCCTAGCCGAATAGTACGGCTGCGATTTGCGCTCCCATGTACTAATAGTCGTAGTTATCCACAGGACGACTCGTCATCGCGCCCGGGTTCGTACTAGATACCCGGTACCGGCTTAATAAATATATCGCGTACTACCCGGTACTACACGGACAACCGTGTACCTTATACGTCAGTGCCATGTAACACTTCACCGGGCTAGTACGACTACCAGAATGATTACAAAAAGGATTTATCGCCCGCCGGCAATAACGCTGGATGCACTCGCACGTAACTGGATGGACGTGCCGCCATCCACCAGCAGCAGCCTTCACGGATAAATAATAGTCGCTAGTAGTAGTGCTTCGTCACCCGTATGTCACATCTGAATCTCACAGTGACATGCGCGTGGCGCAGCAAGGGGCCGTTGGGTGCCAACTGCCTTCGGGGTTATCACGAGTTTCCTGTGGAGCCGGACTACATCGATGAGAAGCTGTGTGTCTACCACACTAGTCACGATAGGGTGACATGCCATTTGAGCAAGTATGGGCTGACCGCGGATGATGTAGATGAGTACATATGGTGAGCATATCACACAATGACACTGCACTACTAGTTGCTGCCAGTAGCATTAGAGACAACGCAATGGATTTCTACATTGCGACCTTGTCCATTAGTGTGAGCACGGATGTGCAGCAGCATCAGCAGCGGCGGCACGGCGATGGCGATGGCGAGGGCGAGGGCGGGGGCGGCGGGGGAGCGGGGGGCGGGGATGAGTGCTCAGCGCCGCAAAAAACATTTACATTTCACTTGCCTGCAAAATAGGCCACATGTTGCCGCCGTGGAGCGGCACACAATCGCACGGGCTTCAAAACCAGCGTCAACGTATATAGCAGCATATTTCTCATGTATGCGTTACGGCCAGGTTACGACTGGATTACAGCCTAGCTATACCGTGGCAGTCGCGGTTGCATGTACATTACGACCAGGTTACATATTCAAATATTCAGACGTGACGTGATGTGTGCCCGCCGCTATCAGCAGTAGTATTGCACCTTGCGGTCTGCATGTCTCGGGGTCCGGTCAGAATGCCAAACGCACAAGTCCGAGGCCTGCTCGATACCCCTCACTCTTTGTCCCATCCGCCACTCTCCCACATAATAAACACTATACGCAATGCCAGGATGCAACCGTGTGATGCTGAAGCCGGCCACTCCGTTAGGGAAGAAGCTACGGCCGGAGGGTATCTCGTCGTTGCACATCGATGGCTTGGCCAGGCGCGACCGCATCCTTGCGCGGCTGCTTGACCAACTCTTCTGCAACAAGCATGGCTGCACCTTCCGGGTCCACCCCCAGCAGACCCAAGGATCTCAGCTCGGCTACGACGTTGCTGACCTACTGGAGCGCACCACCCCCGACGCCGCCGAGTGGGACGGCAACAAGACGGAGCTTGCCGGCGGCAGCTTCACGGTGACGGACGATGAGGCAACGGGCGAATCTATGGTCGTGGCGTACTTCACATGCAACACGCCCGTGGAATACCACGCGTCGGTGCTAAACCCGCCGCGTGTGCCGGTAACGGTGTCCTCTGCTGGGCCTTGCTGAATAGCGACACCGGTGTAGCGGGCTCGCTGCTGGATGGAGTGTTGGGTAAGCGCAGTGCTGATCTCGTCTGCGCGGTTTTATTGACCAGCAGATATTACTCTAGTCGTGTTTGACCGATCCCGTCCCCACCTCTCGCGTCCAGCCGAATACGGCATGGCACGAGGGCATCCTCGGCCAGCACTACAGGAACGGCACCACCTCGCCGCTCAACGCCCTATGTATAGCGGTGGAGGATATCTGCGAGGTTACTCCGGTGGCCGAGTCAGGTGCGCCTTTGGTTGCTGCGAGTACTTCAACGCCTACCCGCGCCTTCATTACAAGCACGTGTACTGAACCCCCCCCCCCCCCCCCCCCCCCCTCCACCACCACCACCCCCCGCTACGCCCCGCGGTACCGCCCCCTAGTAGAGGGGGTGTGCGCGTGTCTAGTGTATCCTCCCGGCAGCCCAAGTCGCGCGTTGCGTTGCCGCTCGCCGAGGCGACTAACATGCCGAGCCACGCGATCATGCAACGCTGGCCAAGGCCGGCTCGAAGAGCATTCGCCACAACGCGACCGCTGTGACTGCGGCCGCCAAGGCCGCAGACGCAGCGGCTACTTATGTGGAGGAAGAGGAGCAGGAGGCTGACCCCCCCCCCCCCCCCCTGGCACGAAGGGCGGCAAGGCTGGCGGGGGAAAAAATCCGGCAGCCGGCAAAAAGCCGGCAGCCTGCCGAAATCCACCGCCGCCGAATAGAAGCAGCGCCCGAGGGCCCAGAGGATCGCCGCTGCAGTAGCGGCCGGAAAGAATTCCCACCGCCACCCGCGGCGCCAATAATAAAAAAGCGGTAGACACGGCGGCCGGCGTGGCTAGCTGTCGGGATTGATGCTCGGACTTTGAATAATATCAGTTTCCTCCCCCAACTCAAAAAGCTCCAACCTTGCGTACAGTCTGCCCCCCGGGCTCTTGTTGCCTTGGCCGAAACAAACTTCTGGGCGGTCACCCCGAGCGAGCAGTCCAAGTCTTGGACCGCCGCTACAATGTCGGACTTGCTCTCTACAGCCGTTCGTCTTGTCGGTGCTGCCCCTCCCGCCGGTACTTCCTGGAGCTCACACAGTCTTTGCAAGGGAGCAACATCTGCCGCTAACGCCATCTTCCAGTTTCGCTGCTTTACACGCAGCGCTCCCTCTGACTCCGTTTTTCCTCCACGCTTTCACTTAACCTTCTTGCCAATTTCGGGTTTTGTCTGTGTAAAATAGCATGCGCGACCGATATGGCAAAACCAGACTCAACTTCGAAATGGCTAGGAAGGTTCAGCGAAAGTGGGGGAAATGTCGGCGGAGGAACCCGCAGGGCGGAGGCGGATAGCGGGAGGGCGCTGCCGAAGGCAGCGAGCCGGAAGATGGCAAACGAGCTGCTGGCGGCTGTCCTAAATAGCTCCCCGGCCGGGACGAGCGCGGGGCTTGCGAGCGATGGGGCAGCCCGTACTGAAACCCGATGGTACCAATTATTTAATCGGTTGAAACCACTGACATACCGTACGGGTCGAGCTAGGACAATTAAATTGTTAGAAAACCCCATAAACACGTTTAGATCATTTCAACATGCAATCGAGTCTGCTTTTGCCGTTTACACGCGGTTCGTCTACGAGTGCAAGCGTGGACAGTCGGCAGGCTAACTTGCCGATCAGACGAAGGCGGAAGTTGTCTTGAGTTGCGGAAGGGGTCTCGCGCCGAGAAGTTAGGAACCTGGATCGAGGCGCAAGCGCAGAATATACGACGACAGGAGATGTTGACGCCGGCGCGACATAGGCCGGACGTGTCGCGGAATCAAGGCGCCGTCTCCCGACGGCGCCCTGCAATATTTGCCGCGCGCATGGTGGCGTGCGACACGAGCCCGAATTGCATGTTAGTAGAAGCGGCCAATTTGGCGAAGAACGCCCAGCAAAGCATCGGCATAGGCACTACCAGTAAGACGAGTACAGCTGCGCGCACGAGCGCGCTAGCGCGCCGCGTACATCGAGGTGAAGTACGGGTACGTTGTACGCGACGCGAGCAAGAGCGGTAACTCCGCACCTGTACTTGCGATGCACGTTACGAGGGGTGGACACGCAACAACGCGCGATGAAAGCGGTGTAAGGCCGATGCCATCACCATCGGTGGTTGTTTCGCCGCCTCGCGTGAAGGGCGGCGGGTGAAACGCACGACGCTTAGGGGCGCGGGAACGTGGGACTCTGTGTGGCCGTGTCGTACCGACTCTTAGGTGTGTCGGGGTCGGTTGTCGGCGACGTCGCAGAAGACCCCACACCGGTTCGCGTAGGTACTCGTTTCTGAAGACCGTAAACGGGTCTCAAATCCGAGATGTGAAGCTGGCAACGCTTTTTGGCTATGTGGCACGCGCTATGTGCGTAATATTAGCACGTGACCGCTCGCGCCCCTCCCTCATCATCCCGCCGCCAGCCCCATCCCTGCCCGCGACACACAAGACGAGGCACCTTAACGCCACCATATGCCTACGTTAGCGCGTTGCTACCGCGGTGTGCGCGTCATGGTGCCGGCCGGTGTGTCCGATTGGCATCGGTGGGGCGGGATGGGTTGGCGAGACGGGTGGTCACGTGGGCTCTGAGTTTATTTGATGAAATTACGTTATATTTGACTGTATCAACCGGATACTAATCACTACTCGTACTCGTTTCCGTTAATCGGTAGTTGCATCTCTGGATTGTGACCCCGCGATACACAACTTCAACCCCGGGATGATTTCATTTAGCGAGTACCTTGGGAACCGGTGTGCCGCAAACTCGGTAAGCTGTCGCCGTGGGTCTTTACTTTCGGAGAGCGGCTAGGCGGCCGCCGCTACTGCACCAACAACTGCGTGCTGCTGACCCCTTCACAAGGCGCAGGCTTTGGATGACGCCACGAATTGCACAAGACGCGTTAGGTGGCGGAGCTGTCCCCTGGCGGGCAGCTCGTCTTGTCACAGATGAGACGTCGTGACGTCGCGAGCGGGCTGGCCGGCGTAGAAGGCCTTGTAGCCTATGCCGGCCCGTAACGATGCCAATGATGTCGGGGCGAGGGTGACGCCAAGGCGGCCGCTGTTGCTGCACCAACGACGGGCGCCGCGGTTCTAAACATGGAGTCGGCGACGGGTAGTTACGGACACCACAAGACGTCAGGCACGTCAGGTGGTAGAGCTGCCCCCCGGCGGGCAGCTGCAGGTTGTCGTGGTCCTTGTGACGGCGACGTGGCAGTAGGAGGCGGCGGAGACGCGTCGGGACGAGCGGCACAAACGCATCCGATTGCGACCACAACAAACGTTGCTGCCGCATGATTATTAGGGCGAGGGCAACGGGCCCTCTCAAAACACCGGCGCATGAGCGGTGCCACCCCCATCATGACGGACCAATTACGCGAGTAGTTACGGGAAACCACAGCGTGTACCGACCGTTGATGCCACGACGCCCTGCTGCGAGGACATGCGGACCGAGTTTAAGTGTCTTGCGGGACAGCATAAGGCCGCCCCGATGACACGGACGTCCTCCTCCGTCCGCGCCGATTTGTTGCGGTGGGCGTAGTTGTCGTCGATGACGACAGTGACGATCAGCGGCCATGGTGCCGAGCGCGTCCACCTCACCTAACCACAAGAGTTGACTACTGCGAGAGGGTGCTCCAATGCGGGAGCCCCGAAGGCATGCAACTGCAACTCGACTTCGGGTGTTGATGAGGTTTTACACCCCCCCCCCCCCCCCCCACGGGGACCCCCCAGCTCCAATTCCTTGCCGTGCACATCGCTACCCGAAAACGTCCCAACTGCAAAGTCAGGGTCGGTCGTGAAGCAAAAACGCAAAACGACCTCGGGCGCACGAGTAGGGAAACCACGTTACCGAGGGACTGTCTGTCGCTGCCTGATTTTGTAACGCGTGTGCGCGGCACGACGACTCACGACCGGGTGGATGAGCCTCGGTGCGGACTTGTTCAACCTCTGTGACCTTCGCGCGCACAAATACGCGAAGCCTCTGCCAAATAAAGGAAGCGAGATGGCAGACGAGCTGCTAATGGGTGTTCAAAGTAGCTTCCCGACCGGGAGCGCAGGGCTCGCGAGCGATGGGGCAGCCCGTACTGAAACCCATGTTACCAGTTATTCAACCGGTTGAAACCACTGCCATACCGTACGGGTCGCATTATGACAGTTAAATTGTTAGGAAACCCCATAAACACGTTTAGATAAGACTTCCCCTTCACCAAGGCCTAGCTCTCATGGGACATCCCCCGCCAGGTTGGGCCCGATGGCCCGGACAGGATAACCTAGACATGGGGATGGTGGGGGGGACGGGGGGGGGGGGGGGGGGGGGGGTCCGTGTACAGTTCCGAACCGCAGACTGTTGCGAATATCTGCGGATACTAGCCTACGCTGGAATTGCGCTACCCGTACGGGTACTGGACAATAGTACCGACAAGAATCTGCGTGCGTCTGCGGACGATGATGTGGATCGGACGTAGCCTAGTAGTAACCAAACCCACAATCTAACCTAGTTCGATCGCTAGTATCGGACGTTAGCCCCAATTCGAATAGATTTCAGATTGCGAGTCGTTCATATATAATGTCCCGTATTCTCGTACTCCGTATGGGTAATCTGTGATAAAAGATATATGTGACGGGCTCTATTCGAATATGAAGTAGCGATCTAACTTGACAGTTGAATCAGCGATGCGTCGATTTTTCAGATTCTCGATTTTCGATTTTTCGTCGGTTTTAAACTCAAAAGCCAGTGCCCCCTGGCGTATAAGCGATAATCTGACTATAGGGTTTACTCGCAGACGGACCCCCCCCCCCCCCCCCCCCTTTTCCGCTTGAGCGATACACGCAGTAAACAGCCGCGCCAAGCGCCCCTATGCAACCCCCAGTATTTCAACAGTTTTCATCAACATCGACACGTCATTTTAAAGTACGCATGCTGGCGAAAGCTATTCACATGCCACTCGGCGTCTCGCGATGACTCGCAATAACGCATGTAGCCATGCACTGCTCAATATACGACGGTAGCCTGCGGCAGTGCGCCCTGCACAAGCCACGGAGGTCACGAGAACCCCCATCGCATGAATCAAGATCCATATGCGCGTGCAACGATTACATCACCGTATTTTGCATGGCTCTGCTTGTCACTACCGACATGCCTCGGCCGTGGACACAGTCAGCATCGGCCTTACTGCCCCAATACGTAGCCTCCTGCATGATATAGCTCCAACGTTGAAAGAACGGGTTCTATATCACTGGCCCATAGTTCCATGAATTGCATTGCCAGCGCTTTGAAGTACCAGCAGCGAGCGTTTGCATTTCCAGCGCTTTGAAGTACCATAGTTTTTTTTCCATTACCAGCAGCGCGAGTGGCGAGTACCAGTACTAGTACCGGCAGTACCAGCAGTACCAGCAGCGAGTAGCGAGTACCAGTACCAGCCAACAACGAGCGTTCGCATTGCAAGCGCTTTGAAGTACCATAGTTTTTTTCCATCACCAGCAGCGAGTAGCGAGTACCTGTACTCATAGCCTCCCAACCGTGAGATCGTAATCGGACGGCTGTGTAATTAAGGACCGTGGGCGGGTGGGTGGGTGGGTGGATTACAGTACTTAGTAGTATGTTCCAGTAGATAAGCGCTTTAGTCATGCACCTATAGGCCCGATCCGCTGCACTACACGGGTACCCGTACGGTAATAAAGCTCACGGCCGAAAAATCGACACTTCGCTGGATAACAGATGAGACCTCTGATATATCACAGATGATACCGCTACTGCTCGCCACTGCGGCGCCCCGCCGCAGGGCCCGCCGCCACCTCCACCACCACCATCTCGATTGCCCAACCCAACGCCATCCGCCAACCCATCTCAGAGCGGGTTCTCTGAGCAGGTAGTAATTAGGCAACTAAAACAACCGCCATAGTTGCCATCGCCCTACAATTATAGTTGTCATCGCCCTAGTCGCTCTTTATTACTGCTATCTACGACTCAATATATGCTGATGACTACCTACCCTAAAGTTTTATGGGATCGGTTTTTCAGATCTATTTACCCCCCCCCCCCCCCCCCCCCCCGCATTAGCAGCCATCACCGCCATGCTCCGGATTATTATTTAAATTGAGCCTCCGCTTGTCCCCCATTGAGCTACCTTTTTGATAGTATGAGATGTGTATTGTCATGGCACGTTTTGCATATATGCCCAACACCCGCAGCAACACCCGCAGTGCAGCTGGCACAAATGGTGCATCAGCCGACGCCAAAGGTGATTGAGCCGGTAGCTGCGGTGGAGATATCACCACTGGATGAGGAACAGCTTATTGATGAGGCGGGGCGCGCTATTCGTGATCAGTTGCTGAGTGCATTATTGCATCCGGCGCGCGCGATGACAGCACATAGCAGTGTGAAGACATGGACACTGAGTTGTCATCAGATAGCGAGCATGTTCACGCTGCTGGAGCATAGCGGCTCGTCCGCCTCTGGGTGTGCCATTGCATCTGCTATTTTTCTCATTACCAACTTGTAGTAGGTATGACAGTGGATCTAAGAGTTGCTACTATCTGAAAATTTCATACCTAATGTACTCATCTAATAAGTACTGGCATTATTTAGGAAAAGGTCCAAAGCCTCCCGATCGACAGTATTAATGTAATATCTGGTTTTGCGTATTTGATATATCACCCGTGTCTAATCTGTCTAATGATACATTGGGGCTATATCGGATATTAATTACAAATATATACTGTTAGGAACGACCTCATGACCCCGGCGTTACTATGAAACTACTAGCTTTGCCCCCCCGGCCGACCGGTCCCTGTCATGCAATCAAATATTGCCGCCATAAATCATTGCCGGTAGGTTGTCCATAAATCATCATTATAAGGCTGCAGCTGCAGCAACAGCAGCATCTTTCAGTATTTAGTCCTCCGTCAATCCGCCCAAAGAATTACGGCAACTGCCATATACGAACCAACTAAGTATGTGATGATGAATATGTGACATTGCCACGCTCTCCCGCAGGGTTTCTGCATCCTTCTATCCTCCTGCCTCTCCTGCTCCGCGCGCTGTGCTGCCCGGGCAGCCTGGACTGCGCGCCAGCTCCTCCAAGTCGCTCAGTCGCTGCTGCTCCACGAAGAGCTTCCCGACGATCCACGCGACGCTGTGCAGACCCATGGCATTGCCGATGAGGCGCCCATGGTCCGGCAGCGGAGACGTGCAATAGGCAGCTAAAGCGTGGCGACATACAGTGAGAGCATCCAAAGATTGTGGATGCCAGGCGCCAGAGAGCCCAGCATAGTGACGCCCGCGTACATGGCTATCCACACCCTGATATCGATTGCCGGTCAATCTTATTGTGGTCATGGCGGCAGCATGGCGCACGACGTCCTGCGCATTTCTTCGTGGTTGTTGATAGTTCTTGTTGCTGCCGTGATGACCATGCATGTGCCAAGTGCTTATTCAGGTGGCCTGGGTATCATTTCCACACACAACTTGCCATGTATTAATAATGTGGTTGCACGGCGCGCGCTCTGCGCTTATCATTGCTATGGCGCAGTGTCGTGAAATAAGGCAATAAAGCTTATACTTTTAAATCTCCGCAACCTACAATCTCTGCAACTTGCGATGATGACTGGCAAGACTCTGCTGTTCGATGACCAGGCTTCAGACATCGCGGCATCCAAGACGACAAAGAACCGCGCCTTGGTGGTACACCTTTGCTGTCTGTTTCCAACCACGAGCAATCATGTAACGGGTCTGGACAACCCGAACTGAATTGCACTAGGATTTTCATATGGTACCGACAGAATCGCTGAACTAAAATGTGTGGTAGAGTAACGTAGATCAGTACATTGTGGCCCATATCGTCCGGCCGGGCTGGCACTAGCGCAACATAGAGTACAACCATTAAAGGACGTGTGTCGCTGTGTAAAGACTGACTGACGCCTCGACTAATCCTTGTGAGTGTGGAGAGGCTGGGCGACTAAAGTTCACATGCACTGCCAGCGCGGCAGTAGTATTTGTTGTTGCTGCGGCAACAAACGTAGTCATGTACCCGGGCACCCGGTTGACGTTTTTGCATGTCACCCAATGTCCGTATTGCGTGACATTGTAGTCCAGCGGGGTGCAAGTGATGGGCTCAACCACATTGAAATATCGATGAGGGCAATGGTTGAGGTGCTCTGCTGGCACTCGTGGGACGGTACGCGCCAACATCGCACTTGTGCCACTCCGGTGTATATCCAATATATATGTCATAAAATGATTATAACATGGAAGCTAACGGTACAATTATACTGAGTTGTGTTGTAATGAAGTCATCATCAAATACTAATATCATAATAGACTTGAGCCAACTTGTCCGCTAAACAAAAAATGGTACTGGCGCGGGCGCGAGAAGGGGAGGGGGGCAGAATCCCTAGCAATGTCAACATTAAGCTTGGGAAAGTGCACTGTGTTTTTTCCCGCTTCCTAGCTAGCCGGTGGTATGCGATGATCCGATCTGACTTATATTTGGAAGCGCGAGGAGCGTTCAAAACAGAAAAACCTTCCACGGCGGACAGTGAATCCGCAGTTCACTCATCATGGTACTTGTCACGGAAACAAAAAACCCTCCATTGCACATGCCCTGCCTAAAACAACAACCAGATATATGACTCGATTGATTGTTTTAGATCTGCCAGTCAATCAGTCAGCATTACACACATCCTATCAAGAAATTAGTCAAGCACTCACAGTGGACCATGTAAATGTTTAAGTATGAAACACGTATCCTCGGAGATGGGATGAAATTCCTGATCTATGTAATGGCGCTAATACATCAGTACATAGAAGATATGGATTTTTCATTAGGGCGGCGTCTGCTCTTCCCCGGCGCGGCTTTGAACTTGCCGTGCCTCATCGCACGGTGCCAGGCTATGCAATCAAACGCTGTTGACTGCCATGTTAGATATCAAAGATATTACTGCATTTCAAGACAATTTATGAAAAAGTGTAGATCCTTCTATTTTAGAAGGTATCAAAACTGAAAAAGCAATGTGGCGTCAAATGCCAAACATGATGAGGGTCTTCCGGGCCGCTCGGCCATATGTTAGGATGGGGCTGCTCCTAGGGCGCTTGTGAGGCACAGCGGGTATCTGCCGACCTAATCAATCAAATCGTATACACAGTGTCAGCAAATGTACTTACACCATGCAAAAACTGCTTGGACGAGGGCCCTCATGCCTTGGGGGGGAGCCGCGTGGTGATGAACAGCCCGCCCCGGCCGCCCCGGCTGATCCGCATCGAGCCGTCGCAGAACGCGGTGCGCAAGCTGCCGCGCGGCCGAGGCAACGGCAGCTCCAGCGCGGCAGCGCCCCCCCGCTCGCTCGCCCGCCTGAGGCTCCAGCCCGTGAAGGTGACGATCAGATCGCCCTGATTGCCGGGGACCGCCTCCACTTCGCCCCACACGCGGATCCGCAGCGGGTCGCCCATCCAGCCCGGCACCGCCACCTGCGCCGGCATGGGGGCACATCAGGCCTTCACCTCACGCCTCTGCTACCGTAACCACTTTGGGCTCGCCATTTCAAATTCTAACACAACGCACCTTGATATGAATACATTGCATAACCTGCACGGATATCCGCCTGGCTCGGCGCTGCAGCAAATTTACCATTCGTCGAATCTAATTCCAATGGTGTTGCATGCGCGGGCAGTGCGCGGCATGCGGCGCGGCGCACCTCCACCACGTTGTCTACACGCCCGGCCTGCAGGTCGATGAGCTGCTCATTGGCCACGCCGCGCGCGCCCGTCTCCTGGCTGCCCGCCAGCGCGGGAGCAAAGCGGAAGAAGGTCTTGTACAGGCGGTTGGTGGCCGCCTGCAGCAGCTGGGAGCCATGACCCGTCCGTGCGTCAGCCCCTGCTTGGTCATGTCTGGGGCACTTCGGGCTAGCATCTGAGCCATTGCGCATTGATGCGTGATGACAATGTCCAGTTATGTCCATTTGGACAAACATTGAACGTGACGGGCTTTCCAGTCTGTCCAAATAGACAAACTTGACACACCGCCATCACATCTTTCGATGCGGAATGGCTGGGTGTTTCGTCTAAAGTGCGCCCAAAACGTCATTTGCCAGGGGAGAAAGTGACTGCAGAAAATCTCGAAGTGTTATGTGCGTGGCGGCTGGCGGCGACGGCGACGAGGGAATGAAAGGAGGGGGCACCTGGTTGTCCTGCCACGAGATGGTCTCCCGCTCCGCCTGCTGCGTGGAGTACACGAGCGCCCAGCGGCCTGCCAGCGGCGCGCTCACGCCGCCGCCCTGCGCTGAGTCAGACAATGCATCAGTCAATGCCGCGCATGTGTGTGTGTGTGTGTGTGTGGGTGTGTGAGAGAGAGAGAGAGAGAGAGAGAGAGTAAGAAGGAGAGACATCTATTGGTTGAAGATGAACAAGCCCGAAACAGTGAGTGAGGGGGTGACAGCATATTGAGTATAAGCGTATTTAGTAGGCTGCACGCAAGCCCAATTTGAGGCTCACAATGACAGCGCCAACGAGTGCCGACAATTGAACTGCAAGATCTCAATTCCTGTTTTCTTCATCAGTGCTTTAACATATCCACACTAAAAGCAGAACATATATACAGTAGCATTATACAAACAGCATTTACATGTGTATACATATACAGTAGCAATACGGACCGTACAAGCATGGTAAATAATTAATAAATAATAAACTGGTAGCGACTACATGCCGTATGACGAATAGCGACTCTATACAGTGCCGGATGTAGCGACTACTACCCGTACCAGTAATAGCGGAGTTTTAGGTACCAGCAGGAAAAGATTAGTAGATGCGGGCCGCTTGTCGGCGGCTTGCCGTATAGCTTTGATGTCTTTTAGTACTGCTCCTGGCGGTGGATTTGTTACTAGCCTTTTTGCAATTCAAACCAGTAGTAGCGACTTTATATATGATGGTGTTGGGCGCAGGGTGGGACGTCGAGCGCGCGCGGCAGGGGCCGGCGGCGATTGAGTAGTCGTAGATAGTCGGAGCGCGAGGCGAGGCTGGCCTGCTTGGGGCGGATCGTCCCGCGCGCGTGCACTCGCACCTCCGCCTCTAGCGCCTCCACCGCATCCAGCAGCCGCCGCTTGGCGTCCGCCGCCTCAGGCCCGCCCCGCCCCTGCTGGGACACCAGCTGCAGCACCTCCGCCTTAAGCTTCTCCGGCGTGGATCTGGACGCGCTCCTCGCGGCGGCGAACCGGGATCCCCGCCGCGGCCAGCCCGGCCTGCCCTGGCTGCCCTGCCCACCTCCAGCGATCCTCCAGCAGCTAGCCGGGCCGCAGGCGCGCGCGGGCGCGACGAGTACTGCGCCCTTACGCAGTGTGCCAACGCCGCCGCCCGTCATCGTCAGGGCAGGGCGCGTTGCGGTGCTGCGCGGTCCACGAACCCCGGAGCAGAGGATGGCGGGTGGTGTCGGTGGAGACGTGGAGACAGGTGTAGCAACCGCGTCTGTTTCTGGTGGACTGTGCGGCATGAAGGCCACGGGGCGGCACACTCGATATTATTTTTGGCATAATATTAATAAAATATTTCAACATGCATTCGAGTCTGGTTTTGCCAAAAAGGGTGCGGAGGCTGTTTTACACGGAAAAGCGCCATTTTATGGCTAGGAAGGTTCAGCGAAAGGGGAGGGAATGTCGGAGGAGGAGCCCGCAGGGCGGAGGCGGAAAACGGGAGGGTGCTGCCGAAGGCAGCGAGCTGGAAGATGGCAGACGAGCTGCTGGTGGCTGTCCTAAGTAGCTCCCCGGCCGGGAGCGCAGGGCTCGCGGGCGATGGGGTAGCCCGTACCAAACCCCGATGGTAACGGCTTCAAACCACTACAGACCGTACGGGTCGCACTAGGACAGCTATAGTCCGTTAGGAAACCCCATAAACACGTTTAGAACATTTCAACATGCATTCGAGTCTGGTTTTGCCAGTTTACACGCGGTTCGTTTACGACTGCGAGCGTGGGCAGTCGGCAGGCGTGCCGACCAGACGAAGGCGGAAGATGTCTTGAGTTGTAGAGGGGTCTCGCGCCAAGAGGACCTCGATCGAGGCGCAGGCGCATCAGACGCGGGCGGGAGATGTTGACGCCGGCATGACATAGGCCGGACGTGTCGCGGAATTAAGGCGCCGTCTCCCGACGGCGCCCTATAGCATTGGTTGCGCGCCATGGTGGCGTGCGGCACGAGCCGGAACTGCAGGCCAGTAGAAGCAGCAGGGGTAGCAAAGCCCAAGTTGGCGACGAGCGCCCACCAAAGCAGCGGCACATGCACGAGTAGGACGAGTACAGGTGCGCGCACGAGCGCGCGAGCGCGCCGAGTACAATCAGGTGAAGTACTGGTGCACTGTACCCGACGCGATGATAACTCGTACCCTGTACCTGTACTGGCGATGCACGTTACGAGGGGTGGACACGCAACAACTCGCGATGGCAGCGATGTACTGCTGCCGTCATCGCCAGCGGTGGTTGTTTCGCCCCCTTGCGCGAAGAGCGGCGGGTGAAACGCACAACGCTGAGGGCGCGGAAATGTGGAACCCTGTGTGGTCGTGCCGTACCGGTTAAGGTGTGTCGGGGTCGGTTGTCGGCGACGTCGCAGAAGACCCGCCGACTCGGTTAGCTGTCGCTGTGGGTCTTTCTTCGCGGAGAGCGGTGAGCCGACCGCCGTTGCTGCACCAACGACGGCTGCTGACCAACCCACAAAGCGTAGGCTTAGGATGATGCCACGAAACGCACAAGTCGCGTTAGGTGGCGGAGCTGTCCCCCGGCGGGCAGCTCGTGTTGTCACAGATGCGTTGCCGAGACGTTGGAAGCGGGTTGGCCGGCGTAGAGGCCCTTGTAGCCTATGCCGGCCCGTAACGATGCCAATGATGTCGGAGCGAGGGTGACGACGAGGCGGCCGCTGCTGCTGCACCAGCGACGGCCGCCGAAGTCCCAAACCCAGAGTTGGCCAAGGGTAGTTACGTACACCACGAGACGCCAGGCACGCCAGGTGGTAGAGCTGCCCCCCGGCGGGCAGCTGCAGGTTGTCGTGGTCCTTGTGACGACGACGTTGGAGTAGGAGACGTCGGAGACGCATCGGCACGGGCCGCACAAACGCCTCCCACTGCGACCACAGCAAACGTTGCTGAAGCTTCATTGGGGCGAGGGCAACGAGCCCTCTCAAAACACCGGCGCGTGAGCGGCGCCACCCATGTAACAGGCCAATTACGCGAGTAGTTCCGGAAAACCACAGCATGTAACGACCGTTGATGCCACGGCGCCCTGCTGCGAGGACACGGGGACTGGGTTGCAGTGTCTTGCGGGACAACAAGTGGTCGCCCCGACGACACGGACGTCCTCCTCCGTCCGCGCCGATTTGTTGCGGTGGGCGTAGTTGTCGTCGTTGACAACCGTAACGAGCAGCGGCCATGGTGCCGAGCGCGTCCACATCACCTAAACCTCAAGAGTTGACTACTGCGAGAGGGCGCTCCACTGCGGGAGCCCCGAAGGCATGTATTGCGACTCGACTTCGGGTGTTGAGGTTTAAACCCCCCCAACGGGGACCCCCCAGCTCCAATTCCTTGCCGTGCGCATCGCCATCCGAAAACGTCCCAGCTGCAAAGCCAGGGCAAAAACGGAAAACGACCTCGGGCACACGAGTAGGGAAAACCACACTACCGAGGGGCTGTCTGTCGCTGCCTGATGTTGTAACGCATGTGCGCGGCACGACGACTCACTACCGGGTGGATGAACCTCGGTGCGGACTTGTTCAGCCTCATTGACCCTCGCGCGCACAAGTACGCGAAGCCGCTGCCGAAGGCAGCGAGCTGGAAGATGGCAGACGAGCTGCTGGTGGCTGTCCTAAGTAGCTCCCCGGCCGGGAGCGCAGGGCTCGCGGGCGATGGGGTAGCCCGTACCAAACCCCGATGGTAACGGCTTCAAACCACTACAGACCGTACGGGTCGCACTAGGACAGCTATAGTCCGTTAGGAAACCCCATAAACACGTTTAGAACAATATCGAGAGCAGTCGTGTTGGCGAGTAGTCGGTCGCTAATCCTTAGTAGAATTCGCGAACTCGGCGGGGAAACGCGAACAGTCCGTCCGGCAAACGGGGGCCTTCGATATCATCAGCAGGCGACTACCCTGCATATACCCTGCGACTACTGTACCATATTCCTCGCGATTCACCGTCCCGCCCGTGCCCGTGCCGTCCTGTCCTAAAACAATTCGGGAAAAATCGTACCAATCGTACGGGTATACCGGGTACGGCCGACCACGCCCATGTTGCGCGTGACGCTACAGAACATGTCACACGAGCACTCGAGCTTTGGACACCTTGTGACGGGCACGCAGGCCCGGGCGTGGCCGTTCCAACGGTCGCGCCGCCGCCATCGCCCTGACCCCCCCCCCCCCCCCCCCCGAACCCCCTTCCCACGGTCGCGTCACATGCCCTCCCCACTCCCCATCGCCCGCCCATCACACACCGCATCCAGCCGGAAGATAATCCGATTCATTGTGCCTTGGAGCACTCTGCTGCAGCCGTGAGGCAGTGTTGGCATAGCCGGGCGCCCGGGCGGATGCGTCGGTCAAAGGATGCGGGAGTAGCTTCCCTGGACCGAGCATCCCCACGTGAAGTCTCGCCCAACACCGGTACCTTGTAGCTACGCTAGAATGTGTGATAAAAGCCGCAATGAAATGGGTGGGGGAGAAGCTTGGTTTATATGCTGGTGGCGTTGGCGGTGGCGGTCGTCTGCCGGGATGCGGCCGTCGGAGGCCGGCACTACAAGGCGTGTGGGTGGGCGGCGCGGGCCGCAGGGGCACACGATCACACTTCCACTTTTGTTATCGGAGAGTGAGGTTGACAGACGCCCGAAACGTGATTATGTTTGCGTGGCTGTAATTACACTATGCGTGTTCCCTACTATGGATAGAGATGACATGCCCTAAGAGCAACTCAGTCTGGGCGATGGAGAGCAGCAGCCTAGCACGTTGTAATCAATTTCAACTTCAATTTCAATTTGCGTGCCTGCATCACATACCATGTTTACTAACCACCGACCAGCACGGCGGGCACGGGCACGGTAAATCGCGCAATTTTTTCCCGCCCTCGGGACAGGACAGGGAACCCGGCGGCGCCAGCAGGCGCTACCAGGACTATGAGTATTATTTGAAAAGTCCCCCGTAGGGCTCCCGGGTGGTCGCAGGATCCGAGGACCCGCCACAACCGGCCACCTCGCTCAGCCCCCTGCCGCACCCAGCCGGGCACGGCTCTTAGGGGTGACTAGCGCCCACCGCGTGGACGTGGGGGTGGTTGCCGCTAGGCCTGCTGCACCCAGGGTCCTCCGCTTTTGGTGGGCCGCTGCCTGGCGGAAGACGCCGGGCGTGTTGGAAACTAGGGAAGGAGGCTGGTAGCCAAAGTCGTAATACACCTTAGGTTCCTTTCATGGTCGGAGATGGCATGTCATGAGAACAACTCGGTCCAGGCAGCAAAGAGCAGCGGATTAGCATGTTGTAAACAATTTCAATTACAATATTCAGTAGATGTGTACCATGTACATGCCTCGTTGCCTGTCCGCCCCGTGGACGAGCGGATGACTCTTGTACGGCATGTCCCCGATTTGATTCTTGGCTCGTTCTGAGAGAAGCATCGACCGGACACGTCCCGGGTTTACTTGGTTGAAGCATATTAGCTCTTCGGGGTTCGAATGCGGCAATGCTCCAGTGGTTGTGTTACACCTACGACTGATATTGGCGCAAGAGGTCAAGTGTTGGGGGGGCTTCGACCAATCATCCTTACTTTACTTTTCACGACTTGTTCAAGCAAAGGCCTAGCAGTTTGAAATCCTATACCCACTTCGCATTTGGCAAGGGGGGGGGGGGGGGGGGGGCGCTCCCTTGACCAGTTGCATGCGTCCGAGGGGACAGAAGAGGCAGCGTCGGGTCGTAGCATTTGCCGTAGTGATCGAACATCTCATCGGTATCACCATTGGCATGCGGCCGTGGCTCAAAACACTAGTTATTTTTGAAGAACTGGTGCATGTGGCTCTCCATGTAGCCTTGATGTCGCGAGTCCGCCTGCAACAATCAACACAAATGAAGGACATGCGGCGCATATAACAAAGCCGTTAGGCAGCATCAATACCCTAAACCAACAACTCGAATCCACGTGCGGAGGGGGGACCTCTCCGGACTGTCTTTATTCAGACATACATCGCATAGCGCCTCGGCCGCATCCTCCAGGGCGTGGGTGTTGCCAAGGAGGCGCAATTGTTTGCCAAGCTCCGTCGACATGTAATCGGGGGTCACATGCGCGAAGGTAAACTACGTCACGATCGCCGTTGCGGCGGGAGTTGTCATGGCAGCTGCATTCGCGTTGATGCCGCTCGCGGTCCGTTTGGCGTGCGGACCGGCAACGCCGCGCTCCTCGAAAACCACAACCACCGGCGAGGTTGCACAATCGACCAGTAGCCATGGATCCCTCGACTGAACCAATACTGACTAGATACCTATCGGTACGAACCCTCGCATATCCAGGAGGCCATCTAACAAGCATTACCAACAGTTGACGCCCGGAGCACACAGCCAGACCCGGCCAGCGGCAGAATTGCCCATCCATCCAATGCAAGGAGAGACGGGATGACAAACAAGTCCATAGCGTTGCATCGTGCGCGGCACAACGGATGCCGCTTACGGTGGAAGGGAATATGCGACAGACCTAGCGGGCATGTATTTCAACCGCGCAACTCCGATGTTGAGGCAACAGCGATACTCGCGCTCGGGAGGTTGTATGCACTTGTAGTGTACTTGTTCCGTTGTCATTCCGTTATTTAATAACTGCTTCGGAATCGCGCGGTGTTTACATACGGTCGATGTTTGCACGGCCGCGCATGTGACAAGGCGTCAAGGCGAGGCCGTGAGAGTATGACGGCAAGCAACGCCGCGGACCGGTGCGCGATGACTTCGAAATTCGAAATAGCGACTACCGGTACCAGTACGGTAGGCGGTGGTCAATTGGTCTCCATATCACCGGCGGGGACGAACATATTTCCATAAAAATAATGCTGCTGGGTTTTCGACGCTGTTATTTACAGTATCGCAGTTCAGGTTTTATCGCAGGTTTTCGACTCCGCTTTTTACTCGCGATCAAATTCGGCATTCTCGCAGTTTTAAAATGCACCGGTAGCCGAGGAGCCGAGGAGAGTAATCCATTTATTTTATCCGCAATTCCTGCCTCATATTATTTACGGGCGCATCCTACTGCTAGAGCAGGCAATAAATCGGCAAGCAAATCGGGTGCAGATGATGAAATCGGGTGTAGAGGCCCTTGAACAGCTGCACGTGTAGCCCGCGGCCGCTGGCATCCAACATAGTACTAAAAGTAAAACTAGTTTGCCGGCCGGGACATCGGCTGAAGCCGCCCCAGCAGTTGACCTCTTGCGCCAACTGCAGTCGTAGGTCTGGCATAGCCCTAAGACCACTGCCTCACTCGAACTCCGAGGGGCGAAGTGCATCAACCGGGTAAACCCAGGACACGCCGGGGCGATATGGCCGAAAATGCATCGGCCAGTAAGGATTAATCGATACCCCGACCTCTCTCGCGTACGAGACGACCGCTCAACCGAGCGGACAATCCAACATAATACTGCTGCCCTAAACTAATCCTTACCTGTTCCCTCCAAATGTCTCATCTGGGTATCCTCTGAATCTACCGTGCCCGTAATAATATAAGGGCAGGATGTTTTTTTTTCGCCCCCGGGACAGGACTGGCACCAGTGAAACCCTTGCAGCGTCTCTAAGACGGCAGGATTACTTACCGTAGACAGGTAAGTTGCTCTCGAGATTGATGGAAGATTCCTATCGTGTCTTCGACGAGGGGCGGTACGTGACTACCCGTACCACATTATTATTTACGACGGTTCAAATGTTCCCCGCCTATGAAATTGATTTCCCCGTCAATGCTCTATTTCACGCCACAGCGCCGTGTGGCCGCCATGCACAGTCCATAAATAAGAGAGCTTCATAAATAATATTCTGCTGTGGCTCGCCCACCCCTCCCCCCCCCCCTCTCCTCTGCCCGCCCCGGGAGCAGCAGCAACCCCTCCGCCAATGCCTTGACGCCGTGCCCTGCCCGGCTCGTGCCCGCATGACCAGCAAAAGAATATGCCCTGCCCTGGATGTGGATGCATGGCGCCGCTTCTTCAAGACAATGGAGCATTGCTGCAAGAGGGAAACTCCAAACCGATTTTCACAGCCGGGCGCCACTCTGGTGTTCTGTTATATATATGCACATGTATGTTCAGCTACTGCGTGACTCTTAATATATATATTGGGCCCCGCCTCACCCTATCCTATCTGTCGCTCCGCCTGACCCTATCCTGTACTTCAAGCCGGAGCCTTGCTGCAAGCGAGGCCTTGGCTGCGGTATGACGAAGCTCTTGGGCGACGACAGCGGCCCCGCCGAGGACCGCTTACACCTCTGCAGAGGCGGCAAAGATGGCACAGACGTTGAAGCCGCCTTCCCGGAATGAGGTCACCAGGATCAGGGCGCCGATGGCCAGGAACATCTCGTACGCGCCTGCGCAGCCGCATCACCCCCCACTTTAGTCCACCTCCCCAAATGTGCCAACTTGGGGAGGGGGGGGGGGGGGGGGGGGGGGGGGGATGCTCGCAGTCATGCAGCTGCGCACCGCCAAATATGCCGAAAAGGTCGCTCCAGTTGTCAGCGCGACTGATCTCGCTGGTCACAAAGTTGACGTTTGGCATGAAGCGTGTCTGTTTGGCCGGCGGCGGCATCACGGTGAGGCACTGCCGGTGCGTGTGCGACACGTGCGGAGCCAGTTTTCAGTGTGCGGGCAGGCGGGCGAGCTGAGCGCACCTGTACGTAATTGGCTGCATTTGGCAGGCTGGCAACTGTGTCCACACAGGCGCTCACAGCTGGATCCGGGGTGTCTGACTTGGGGTCGATCTGCGAGGCAGATTGAATCCCTCACCCTCCAGCACAACTAAGCATCGCCACACCGGCGGCGCTCGGTTGGGATGCAGTGCAGTGCGAGAAGAGATGGCAGGATGCGCCGAGATGGTGTAGCAGCGGTATGTGGGGGGAGGGAGGAGAAGCATGAAGGGAGTGAGGTGGATGAGGTGATGCCTCGGGGGCCTAGGTGCAAAACGTGGCAGAGGGGAAGGGGGGGGAGCGGGGGGGGGGGGGGGGGGGGGGGCAGCGCACCGGCATGTTGAACCACTCCCTTCGCTCCCGCCCAGCGTCGCTCACGGTCAGGTTGTTGATGGCCACCATGTTGGACAGGATGTTGCCCTTGCCCGCAGGCGAGTCGCGCAGCTGTATGCCGTCCAGGCAGGAGGTGTTGGGACGGAAAGTGCACTGTACGGTGGAGGTTGTGAAGACGCCGATGTTGGGCAGGTCGGTCTGATTGTTGTCAAACAACACCGCCACTCCGTCGCTGAAAGCGGCACATCACGCGCTGGATGTCAGGCTCAGGATCTGTTGCGCAGGCTTTTTTGGGCATGCGGGGATGACATATATGAATGATGTGTGTCTGCGTGCTCGTGAGGTAGGGGCGGGAGAAAGGGAGAGGGGGGAGGGGGGTGATGCGAGGTGTGAGCCCACTTGGTGTCCATACTGAAGAGCACATCAGCCGTGATGTTCTGGTTGTAGGCAAGGAAGATGCAGTCCTGCTGGTATGCGTTGGCCTCCTGGCCGCCGGTCATCTGCGGCGCGCTGCGGTAGCGGTTGCTGAAGTAGCAGCCGGTGCGCGCCTTGCAGGTGATGGGAAGGGGAAAGGGGCCTGCCGATGCCCGAGTTCAGAGGCGCCGTGAGGAGGTTACTCAAGACTCCCCACATGACATGCCCATTGCCAGGAGCTCGCACAGTTGGCCCAAGAGCAGCGCGCACCGTTGCCGACCATCCAGTCGATGGTGTTGTTAATCTCGACTGGCCGGGAGAACCACTGGTACAGCGTCCACGCAATATACGCCAGGGTGGCCAGCCAGATGATGACGGTGATGATGCCGCCTGCCAGCTTCGCGGGTGTCGGTTTCTGTGGGAAAAAATTCCAGGTGCAGGCGTATCCGCTATCAGAGGCGCTGGTTGTGGCTACCGGCAGAGTGCGCCTGCCCCAACCCCCTCCCCCCCGCCTCCCGCCCTTTCTCGGGGCACCGTGTGTTATCTAGCAGTGAACGGCGGCGTAGCGGGGCTGCCTTCCTATCGCCATTCGCGCGCCACTCCCGCAGGCCACTCACCACGGCGTAGTTGTCGACTTTCCGCAGCGCGACGTGCAGCCGCGTCGGCGGCTTCACGATCTGCCCCGTGCGCTTGATGCCGCGCCCGCCGCCCGCCGTCTCCTCTGCATGCCGCCGCTGAGACTCGTCCGGACTAGCGTACGTCGCCTCGCGCTTCATGTCCATCCCGCCCAGCTCCACGTCCTCCATGGACAGCGATGCGCTGTCGGTGTCCGGCGCCCTGGAGCGCTGGAGCGATCTCGCGTCGCCCGCCATTTTCCCCCGGTTTCCGATTTAAGATAGAAAATGAGGCGAGAGAGAGAGAGAGAGAGAGAGAGAGGCCGTTCCGCAGGGAGTGTTCAAGAGCGCGTTGAGTTCTTGCGCCGTGCCGCTATTAGGGTGGGCACAAAACTACCGTCCGCCGTTATGTCGTGCGCGACAGTAACACGTTGGCCTGGGCAGTTAAGCAACCGCTATGATCACCAGCAACACTGAACGCTCAGCTCTGGCTCAGCTGTCGTTTCAGCGCTATCCGTCTGTCACGCAGCAGATGAGGGCCGAGGTCCAATCGGCGCGGACGTTGCCTGACGAGCACGCGGCGCCTCGTGCGTGATCCTGGACTAGTCGCCATATTGCCGGTGCCCTCTCGCGATCACGGCGGCCGCCATTGTTCATCACCGCGACTAATCCTTTCAAATACATGGACTCGTCATGAGCGCGCGACGTGAGCCGCGGCGCGTGCTTTGGCACCGAATAACGCGAGTGGCAGCAGAGCGCATCACCGCAAAATTTCCAATTCGTCTAGTCGTAGGTTTTGCACAGCGGAACATAGGTCTATGATAGGGTCTAGCCACGGGATTGGGTCGTGAACACCAGGATTGCGATGTAGGGCCTGCAGTTCAGGGTACAGGTACAGCCCGAAGTCCACCAAACTTTACCTGAACTCATCCACTTTAGCCTGAATACCTCCCAGAAATGAGGAGGGCCCCATACATGCAAGTCGCCAGCTTGCTTGATATCGCGGCTCGCCGCCAAGCGTTACTCGCTAGGTCTACCCACGTACGCGGGATGTATTCACTTTTGGAAGGCATATGACACCGTTCCCCATGAGCTTTAATTCCTAAAACTACAAGCAGAAGGAGGCACGGGTCATATGCTCACCTTCATTAAAACTTATTTATTCAGGCGGATAATATGGTTACGGGTTAAGACAGGAGTGGCCACGAGAACACTATCAGACCCCATACACATAGAGCGTGGCCTCCGACATGGGTGCCCCGCTTCCCCCATCCAATTCAACATATTTATTTACGATATATTGGATGGGGTATAACATCTAGGTGTGATGTACCAGGGTGCGCCGACATGTAAGCGGCAATAAGGCAACCACTACGGGCGGTGCCAGGTATGTTGTACGCGGGCGACGATGTTGGTATCACATGCATGCTCGTTCGACAACATGTATGCCATGCATGTTCGCCCACTTCTCGCAATGAGCGGAGGACCATTTTATGGGGTTTGAGGTGCTTAAGTATGGGGTGATGGCATTAGGCTGACATTCCGACGAGACCGCGTTACGCAAACAAGCTGCCCGATGGCAGCTTGGGGGGGAAACGGGTACCGGTTGTAAATGAATATAGGTTCTTATTGAGTACGGTCATTAACTCGGATTTAGGTATGCGGCACATAGTAGAAGACCGGGCTATTAAGCAAAAGGGTAAACGCGCCATTGAGGCGCTCGATTATTCGGTATTAGCCGGTGGACATGACATAATTCATGTTAATGTGCGTGTGTCTGTCTTTAAAACATGTGTACTACCAATTCTAACTTACGGGTGTGAAGTATGGGGTATGGATAGAGCTGGCTGCGCAAGTAAATTACAAACCGTATTCAATCAGTGCTTGCGGTTCTTTATTGAGGTGGGTTAAAACTCCCATGAGGTGGTAGTCACTGCACCGATGATGCCGGAATAGAATATTGCACCCATAGAGGCTACAACCGTTGCGGCACGGGCTCGGGCGTTCCTTAAAGCATCCGACTTGAATACATGTATAACCCAGCCACTTAGTAGATCAACCAAGTCGGGCGCGCCCTAACACGTGGACGTCGGGGACTATGCGGTGGTTAGATCGACTAGCTAGGGCGAACGTAGGGCTAGCTGAGGGGCGGGCGCACCTTCCACTTGAGTGAAGGTCACTAGCCACGCGCGAAGCCGCTAAACTAGTAAAGGCATCGGTGTGGGCGCGTTACGAATCGTCGGCATCGTTAGCACGCAATAACACCTGGGGCATATATGTTCATGCGTCTTATGCGTAAACCCGTTGCCACATTACGGTGTGGGTGTCTCCGCGCAGGGGATGTGGCCGGGCTGTACATTTTAATACGATTACGCACCCGAGTATTTCCCTCTCCCCGCTGATTGGCCCGGATTCGTGCCGTCCCCAAGCGGTTATTACTTGAACACTGCCCTGCATGTGGCGGAAGCGAATCTGAGACTATCGAACATATGTTGGTGGAGTGTCCGCAGTGGGGGTATCAATGTCATAGTTTGGGGTTGTAAGTTCCGGAGTTCAGGGATTTTATCAGTAGTCATGTTATTGCGTCATCACCTGAGGACTTAACTGCATGTTTTTATTTGTCCCCCCCCCCCCCCCCCCCCCCCCGCCGCCCTCCCTCCACGCGGCACCTTGGATTTTACTGGGAATGGGAATTTGTCCTGCTATGGCGTCGGGCCCTCCCTACTCACATCGCCTTTTTGTTGCGCATGTATAGCACTCCCGAAACGCCTTGCCCCGCCGGTTGGGGCTTGCCCCGACTCGCATTGCTCGAATGGGCCGACGCCCAAACGGGTAGGGTGGACCTTTCGTGGTCAATGCCGGGCATTTTGATGGCAGCAATGTTTAAGACGGTGTTGGACATTCCGTCACTGGCATCTAATGAGTCTTGCATAATAATGCTTCGGCAATTCGCTTGTTGACTATGACGGAGCGTCGCCTACCCAGGGCTTTCCGCAACTGGATCGCCGCCTAAACGGCCGTCGTAGAGACTCTGCAAGGGTTTCACTGGTGCCAATCCTATCCCGAGGGCGGAAAAAACCTTCCGGAAATGGCCTGAAGACACCCTACTGATACATGAAGTCCCTTCAGAAATACGAGTTTTCCGAGCCGTGCCCGCTCGCAACTGAGCGGTAGAAACTGAGATAACACAAGTACACTACGCTTCAAAATAAATGGCAAACCCTACTGTGGGTAGGGTCTGTGCTCACACGCAATCGAAGCGCGCGTCGCGTGGTGCCAATCGTAATATAGGGGTATGTTGGGTAGGAGTGGTGGCTGCAACCCCCATGTTTTAGATTGAATAGATTTGGCTATGTACATTGATGTGTATGCAGATGTAAAAACGAGGCGCGAATTTCGCACATCGCAAGTTTACATTAGCACAAATATTCAGAAAATTATTCCTCCGCGCAGCGCATGAGGAGTCTTTGGCATGGCTCTATAGCAGTAGACTGACCATAGATGGGTTCGCATGGTACCGCAACTGATCCCGCATCGCGCCTTTCCAGCCGCTCATAATAAATGCATGCGTACACAAGTGTTAAACCCGTCAAGGCACGTACTCGCGTAGGCGGCGAATTTTTTGGAATGATTGAGCATGCGCACCTCTTGGCAACCGCTTCATATGGTAGCGCGCCACTAGCTCTACACGGTGGGGCACGCACGTATCCAACTCTAAAAACCCCCGTAAGTCCGAATTCGGCATAGATCGGTTATATTTCCATCAGAATTCTACGATACAAGCAGTAGTTTTCGCACCCCGAATTAATTGTAAACACCGACAGGTCACGCCGCGTCCCCAGCTCGGAGGGTTTCGTAATGCGTTAATACTCGAAAAATGCTCACCAAGTAGCCTTGCATTACAACAATTCGCTTACCATTAATTTTGAAGCGTAGTGAGCAACTCAAATACGAACTCATAGTGCTCCCAACGATCGCAGTGCCACGCAATGCGTCCATGCTAGCTACACATGTTTGTACAATATCACGCCCTAGTGTTGTTTCCCTTGCAAGATATGCGCGCATATTCGTTTTGGAACTTCGTTTTAGAGATCGGCAATAAATCAAGCTGCAAAGCCATGGCAGGAACAATAAAAAGCAAACTTGGGCGCACGAGTCGGGAAAATCACACTACCGTGGGGATATGTCTATCGCTGTCTGATGATGTAACGCATGTGCGCGGCACGGCGACTCCCTACTATCGGGAAAAGGAACCTTGGTGCGGACTTGATCAACCTTTGCGACCCTTGCGCGCACAAGTACGCGAAGCCGCTGCCGAAGGCAGCGAGTTGGAAGATGGTTGGCGAGATGGCGGTGGTGGCTGTCCGGAGTAACTCCCTAGCCGGGAACGCATCGCTCATAGACGATGAGGCAACCTGAACTGAAATCTTGCAAGGAGGTAGCTTTTGCTAGCCGCGCCCTATCAAAAGCGCCAAGGATCCGTGGATGGCACACTACTGCGAGAGTGTATCGTATATATATCGTGAGAATATCTCCTAATATTTCACCCCCCACCTCCCCGAAAGGTATTAGGTGTAGCGGTTGGCACTGCTAGTTGGCCACGGTATGATATGACGCAGATAGTTGGTCATATTATGGTTTTCGTGATATGACACTTTTAGTTGGTCATATCATATCCTTTGTAAGGCGTGACATTTGCGAACCGACCCACAATGGGAATTTATTCGTGGACTCCGCGCTTTACTGCAAGGAGGTAGCTTTTGTTGATAGCTACGCTCTATCAAAAGCGTGGAGGATCCGTGGATGACAGCATGCGAGGGTGTATCGCATATATATTGTGAGAATATCTCCTCACAAATCTGGAGGTGCCGGAAACATAAGCGGTTGTTGGAACCACCGGCAGCCCGCACGGGCCACACTAGGACAGCTAACATTGTTGGGAAACTCCATAAACAAAATTCGATCCCCTTCCCCCCCCTCCCACCACTTTTTTTCTTAGGAGAAGTGGGACCTAAATAAACCAACATTAAATTTTTTGATGGCCCAGTACTGAAAAGGTCATATGATTTTACACGCACCCTGTTATTTTGCAATTTTACCTGTGCAACTATCAATTAAAACGTCATCGTCCGAGCCTCAATGGTAGCTCGCGGCGTCGTCGCGGCTGCCTTGCCCTACTGTGTCTGGCGCCCCGCTACGACTGAATAAGAACGCCATCGTCGTGGTGGGTCAGATCGCAGTCAACCAGCCGAAGGTCGACGGGGCCCAGTCACCACGCTCTGGCCGGAATAGCGCGGCGCTGCCAGTTGGACAACGCAGCAGCTCGTCAGACAGGCGACCCTAGCCGAGAGCACCCCCCCCCCCCCCCCCCCCCCCCCCCCGCCCCCCCTTTTCCTCGCCGGGTCGCCGTATTTATTCTGTTCCCTGTCAGTGCGATGCCGACCGCCGCAGCGTTGCGGGCGGGCGCGCTGCCGCTGCTCCTGCTGCTCCCGCTTCTCTGGACTCCGGGTGCGGGCCCGACCATCACACCAGCAGCGGTACTCCCGCCCGCTGTCTCCGCGCCCCCGCCGCGGCCGCTGACTTGCGGGCCGGGCCACGCCCAGGGCGGGCGGCGGCGGGCGAGGCGGGCAGCGTGCACAACATGAGGGACCTGCAAGCGCGCATGTACACCACGCTCCCGCTAAACGCCAACACCGGCTTCTGCTTCCGGCTGCACAACGCCACGCACGAGCTCGGCTGCGCCGGTGCGGCATATACTCCCTGCTCCTTTCCATCCCCATCAAGCGCCCCCCCCCCCCCCCCCCCGGCCCCCCCCACCACTGCATGCGAGGGCGGGGCTTGTACAGATTTTTCGATTTAAGAACGCACATGAATTATATGTTGTATATATCAAAATTACAGGACCTTTCTGATTGCCTTTTATTTTGGTGATTTCCGATATCGCCTTCTGTTGCTAGCTCATGTAATTATATATATCAAAATTACACTAGTCTTTGCCAACGCAGTAAGAACACTGGAAATGAGCGAACCTGCCCTGTACCCGTGATTGCGTGACTGCTTCATAACTGGCGGACGGGCTGTGGCTGGCACGTTGCCTAGCGACTGAATGCGCCCTGGCTGGGTGGGCGTGGGCATTGGGGCGGCGATTGCGCCACCAGGCTGGACAGGCGGGCGCGGGCTTCCGCTGACGAGCGTGGACCACCTGGAGC
This sequence comes from Tetraselmis striata, assembly GCA_006384855.1. Lineage (NCBI taxonomy): Eukaryota > Viridiplantae > Chlorophyta > Chlorodendrophyceae > Chlorodendrales > Chlorodendraceae > Tetraselmis > Tetraselmis striata. The sequence goes on along the minus strand of VCJN01002406.1, from coordinate 27,495 downwards.
AGGCGGAGTCTCTGGGCGCCGCGGTGCTGCTCACGCCCGTGTCGCTGATGGAGCCCACGCTGCTGCGGCTGGCGGGCGACCCCATCCTGGCCAGCCGCGTGAGGGGTCTGCTGGTCACCAACTACACCGTGGACGGGCTCGGTGCCCCCCCCCCCCCCCCCCCCCCCTCCCCCCAAACAGCCTCACCCTCTGTGTCCCCGCCTGGGGTAAGGACGCCGCTCTGACGCCGTCACCCCGGGCGCCATGTAGGCAAGCCATCGGCGATGTCTGGCGCAGCGCCTTTCCCCGGTGCCGCGTACGCGCCTTACGAGCCCGGCTCCTATGTCTGGAACCCTGCGGGCAGCGGGCTGAGCCGCGAAAGGTGGGTGTCAGAAGGCCCGCAGATCTGCCCCCCCCTCCCATACCCCCCCCCCCCCCCCTCCCCCTCCCCTCCTTCTCTCTCAACAAACCCCCTATCTTATACCCCCCCTTCGCTCGTCCAGCTGCTGGCATGCTAGCACACAGGGATGCACCTGCCTGGCCCCTGCACTCCCAGGCTGAGCCGCTGCCCCCCCTCCCCCAACCCGGGCTGTCCCCCTGCGCCCCAGGTTTGACTTTCCAGTCGTCATGCTAGACTCGGACAGCACGCTGGACGCACTGGAGAGGGCCATGTCCAACCTGGATCTCGTGCGTCCCCCCCTCCCCCCCCCCTTTGTGATCAGGCGCTCTTTTCGGACTGCGTGGGGCCCTGCTCTGGCATCTCATGCCAGTGGCCACCTTCTTTTTGTTAGTGAGGATGCGCGGCATGCACAAGAGCAGCACCCGCAAAGCCGCATCCATGTGTGTACACCTTTTCACCCACAGAGCCACACGACACCCAGCGCCGCACGCTGGAGTGTGTGTGCAGACACGTGCTCTGTGTGCTGCGCCCGCTGCCGCTGATGATGGTGATCATGACGGTGATGATGATGGTGATGGTGGTAATGGCGGTGATTGCGATGGCGGCGGTGCGCAGGGCTTCACCGGGGCGATGCATGTCGCGGACGTGGACGGCACAATGACCGCACAGGGCTCCTCGCTGGAGTGCATCTCGGAGGGCACGTGCCAGCCGTTGGGCGGGCACAGCGTGTGGGCGGCGATGCCACCGCTGCCGCCCCAGCAGGTGCGACCCCTCGATTGACCCCCCCCCCCCCCCCCCCCCCCCCCGACTCCTGCGGTTTCCGCTTGTGGCAAGACCAGCATGTCTGATCCTGGCCGCTGCGCTCTCGTCCTGGGGGGGCGGCAGGACGTGCCCGACAGCCTGGAGCCAGCGCGCAAAGGCGCCATCCTGGTGCTGGCGCAGGCGGACACGGACGCCTTCCTCAAGGGGCTCGCGCAGGGCGCGGACGCGCCGATGTCCGGCCTCATCGCGCTGCTTGTTGCCGCCAAGCTGCTCTCTGCCGGCGACCAGGCCGCCTCCTACGAGAGGTGCGCTTACCCCCCCCCCCCCCCCCCCGCCACCCCCTCCCCCCTCTAAAACAACACACACGCATACCACCGGCGGTGTCACATCCAGCCTATACAGAGAGTCAGTCGAATCTGAATTCGGAAAACTTCACGTGAATTTTCGGCTGAATTCCAGGTGAATCCATGGTAATTCTGCGAAATTCTGATCTCAATCCAATGATAATTAATCTATAGTACCCCCCCCCCCCCCCCCCCCCCCCGCCCCCCTCCAAACACGTAATGCCGCACCGAGGCGTGACGAACAGGGTTACACATAAGTCCGTTGAACAGGAATGCCTGAAAGTTCATCTGAGTGCTAGCTGAAATCCTGTGAATTCAATTGAACTTATGCTGAATTCTATCTGATTCTGTGAATTCAGCCATGTGTCAGTCCTCCCCCCCCCCCCCCCCCCCCCCCCCCAAAGTGCAACCCCGCACTGGCGGCATTATGGGCTCGTGACTAGGGCTACGCATGCGCTTAGGAGTTGCCGGGTTTAGGAACCCAGACCCTGAAAACCCTACAACCGAATCAGGACGCCTGGAGGCCGCACTTGAATACCGGTGAATTCAGGTGAAGTTTGGCTGATTTCCTATATGGATTCAGGAACACAGCCTTGATTCAGCCCTCCATCTCCACTGGACAATTGGAATACACAGTGTGATCGTGACGGCAGCTGTAGTACTTATGCCTTTAGTCATGATTCGGGTGGATTCAGGCTCGACTATTTTTATTGGCATAGAATGGAGTCCTGGCTGTTTCTGGAGATGATTTGAAGATCCCTAAGTGCTTGCAGCGGCCCATTGTTGGACGCCACGGGTCCCAGCAGCGGCGCGGGGGAGAGGGGGTGATGCTTTACCGCGTGATGGCCTCGTGCAGGCACCTGGTGTTTGCGCCGCTCGCGGGGGAGCCGTGGGACTACATGGGCTCCCGCAAGTTTCTGTGGGACCTCACCACGGTGCGACCCCCCCCCCCCCCCCCTTCCCTTCCCTTCTCTCTAGAGTGTGGGATGAACACGCGACGATTCAGGTCCACACATGCTTTGCTTGATTTGTCGCCGGCAATTATGAGCAACAAACATGTACATACATTTGATGTAGATGCAAGTTGATTGCTTGCAGCTGTCTGCGGGATGGAGAGCGCTCTTTTTAGCGATGTACCTGCAGACGCGCCGGCATGCGTACACCCAATGTCCCATGGTTTCGGAGCATTTGGCTTCGCCACTGATGAAGAAGTGACTGCTCCAAGTTACAATACTCTACGTGCATTCTCTGAAATCACACCGATCGCGAAACCGCTATGCTCCGAAACCATAGCGAACCCGACTTTAGCTCGGCGCCAGCGTGCAGCTGCCGCCATTGCGCAGGGCCTAACAACGGTGCTAATGGCGGCGCCCACCTGATGCTGTACATCTGACTCATTAGGGCGAGTCGACGCTGCAGCCTCTGGGCGAGCACGCCATCGCCGGCGTCGTGGAGCTGGGCGCAGTGGGGCAGGCTGGCGGCGGCGTGTACGTGCACCGCCAGCGCGGCGCTGCCTTCGGGGACGCCTCGGGGCTGGTGGCCGCCTTGCAGGGTGCCGAGGCGGGGCTGCCTGTGCGCGAGGCAGGCACAAGCAACCCCGGCATCCCGCCCTCCTCCCTTATGTCCTTCCTGCGCACCAACGCCTCCATCCCAGGTGCGCGTGGGCGCTCGCTCGCGCTGTGCCCCTCCCTCCCCCCCCCCCCCTCCCTCGGCCCCCACCTCGCGGTGCCCCGGTTGACAACTACAGTTAGGATTGGGCCTGCGTGCAACCTGCATGAGCATTCGCTATAGTTTCATCTGTATGCGGGTGCCGGCGCGATAGTAAGAACACCGCAAGTAAAGAGCCTGTCAGAGGTCAGATGCGGAAGAGACTGAAGCGGAACTTCAGGATATGTTCATATGCAAGCCCGATTTGAGGCTTATTACACAGGTTCTTCAGGTGCGTCCGGCACCTGTATGAAAACCCTTTACCATTAGCCCCACACTGGGCCTGCCAGCAACCCGCCGAGGCATTCGCTAGTCTGCCTGTACAAGCGTTCGTCTGCCTGTACGTATCTGGCCCCTGACAGCATTTTATTCGCGATTTTCCTGTCACTGTGGCTGCGTCCTCACCCCTAACTCAGAAATCAAGCGCTGCGTTCACACCTCTCCTTGTTTCCTCACGGTGCAGGCCGGAGGGCGCGTGGGGTGAATGAAATAAATATAACATATCGTTATGGACGTTGCTGGGGAATATGTGGCACGGACAGAAGCATGCTTGACGCGCAGCTGCACCATCTCGGGCTCAGTCCCTCTCAGCGGCAGTGCTCCTCACCACTCGCTGTGCTCCGCGATTGCCCCCCGCACCTGCTGCGCCTGACCCCCCCCTTTCCACTCCCTCCTGCGCCCGCCAGGCGTGGTGATCACCGAGTACGACGCCGCGTTCTCCAACCCCTACTTTGAGAGCTTCCTGGACAGCGCAGACGACACGCTGTTTGGGGACACCAGCACGCGCGGCGTGAATGCCTCCGCCCTGGGCGACGTCGCGGTGCTGACAGCGCGCGCGCTTCACAAGCTGGCTGCTGCGGGTGGCGCCGCTGCGGGCAGCGAGCTGCAGGTGCGCCGGCTGCGGCAGTCGCCATGCTTGGCCCTGCCACCTATGGGTACTATGTACCTATAAGAACCCCTATTAAAATCCTCGAATTGGGCGTGCATGCAACCCAAAAGAACATCTCCCATATTTCCACGATTGTTTCGTCTACATTGTGAATTCTGGCATGCAGGGCAGGTTCATGTTCGCAGTGTTCTTTTTACTGCGTCGGCACCCGTGCGCTCCTACGTAGTGGCATCTTTTGTTCCCGGTGGGCGTCGCTGTGACGATGGTCGGGCCTGATTCGCCGCAAGGCTGGAAGGAGGCGGGACTGCTGTAGGAATGCCATTCCGCACCGACGCGGGAGGTGCTGCAGTCTGCCTCATGGTTCACTGACTCTGGCTCTCCCTCCCCACCCTCTCTCTCCCGCCAGACTATCAACTCTCCCTCTCTCTCCCTCTCCCTCTCTCTCCCTCTCTCTCCCTCTCCCTCCTTTTTCTCCCTATATCTCTCCCGCCAGAGGGCATGATGATACCGATACTGATAACGGCACTGGCAATAATACGCCACTCGGGTGCCGACCCGCTGTCACAACTGCGACTTGCGAGAAACAAATGTGCACCCAGTCCGGGCCAAATTACAATCTTCTCACAGATGTATCACAGGGTTGCGCAAGCTCCCTTGGCCAACTGCATGCAATCACTGTGCAGTTACTGTGCAATTCAGTGTTATTCCAGCTGGATGTTATACATGTAACTCCGGCCCGGGGACTCAGGGGCAGACTTGCGGCTTGGATTTGACCGGATGTGTGCGTATCTGTGCGATTCAATACAGCCGGTCCCTCGATACCAATACCGCCCCTCCCCCTGGGAAAAACTCACATATTCTACCCACTCCTGATGGAACAAATGGCGCACCAGTCACCTGTCGCCGCGCCCTCTTAGGCCACGTAATTGAGAGTGGCATTGCTACACTGGTCTTAACTACCCCCCCCCCCCCCTTCCAACCTGTTGGATTTGGCAGGTGAACGCCACATTTGCGAGAGAGATGGCGGCGGAGCTGGTGGGGTGCCTGCTGCAGCGCTCCCCGGGGCTGGCCTGCCCCCTGGTCACCGACCTCATTTCCGTCAGCGCCACGTACAACCCGCTGCCGCACTACCGGCACGTGCTGCGCACCACCACCAAGCACCCGCAGGTGAGGAGCGGCGCCGGGGGACTGCCCACCGCCGCACACCCGCAGGCATCTGAAACACGGCCGTGTGCGTGTGCGTGTGTGTGTGTGCGTGTGTGTGTGTGTGTGTGTGTGTGTGTGTGTGTGTGTGTGTGTGTGTGTGTGTGTGCACATTTTTATAAATATACATTATATAGTATTTTATATATTTCCTATCACCTGTACAGTACTTGATTTTTATGATGAGATTTTATTATGGAGCAGCCATGGCGTGCTGGCGAGGCGCGCCGTCACCGAAGCAGAGGGTGGCCGAAGACTGGGCTGACCACCGGCGGGCCCTTGCTTGACGCACAGGATCCCCAGCCGTACGTCAAGCAGAACATGGATCGCTTCCTGTGGAACTTCCTTGCGCAACAGACCGGCACCAACACCTCCAAGCGCTGCGAGCCGGACTTCCCCTACTGGAAACCTGATCCAGTGTGCGGAGAGGGCGAGGTGCGCGGCGCCCCCTGCATGCGAACGTGACGAACCGCCTGGGACTAGGACCGATATATCGGTCCAGGAGCATATCCTTACCACAGCAGGACGCCGATTTTTCTGGAAACGGAATATGAACAAAAATGCATACGAATGCATAGTAAAGTCTGAAAACATCGCGCGGTCTCGGTGATCTCGATACCGTTTTTTTTTCCCTGGGCGGATTCAGTCCACTCCGGTGTGGACATCGGCAAAAGAAAATGCTTAATATCCCAAACAGTAATTAATACTGTACTGGAGCGGTACTCTACTGTACTGGCCGCGACTCCTGAGCGGTGCTCCTGATCCGCCTTGACGCGATGGCCCTGCGGTTGCCAGGTGTGCGTGGGGTGGAAGTACGGCCTGCGCGGCGAGGCGGCGCACGGCTGGTGCTTCATCGCGACGAGCAAGTACGTGCCGACGCACTCCACACGCCTCACGTGCGTCGACTGCGACGTCACCCGGCTGAGCGGCGCAACGGGGCACTGGCACGTGGACGAGGACCCGGCCGAGTGGCGCGCGGCGCACGGAGGCTGGCCCGAGGACCCCATGTGGTGCCCCCCCCCCCCCCCCCCCCCCCCCCTCTTTCCCCTTCCCTCCCAAGCCCCCCAAGCCTTGTCGTCGTTCAATGCGGTTGACCGTCGTGGCGGGGTGCTTGTTACTGCAACGAAGTAATCTCGCTTGTTTTAACGTCTCGCCACTACTTTTTGGTCCATTCCTCAGTGTCTGTGGATTAGTTCGACGTTACGATACTGTATTATACTTTCGCCTGTTCATTTTCAAATATCTCAAACCCGTAACTCCGAGTGTAACACCGAGTCTTGACGAATCGGGCGGAGGTGCAGATTGAGGCCTGCCACAGTAGCTGCTCTGGTGTTGCTAGTCACTGGCTGACGCGGGGCTGGTTTTGTGCGCCTCACAGGGCGGAGAGCGACTGGCAGAGCGGCATCCCCAGCGTGCGGCTGTACCGGCAGGAGCCGGCTAGCGTGCAGTACGCCGTGCTGGCCGCTGGGCTGTCCGTCACGGCGCTGACGGTGCTGGTGCTGTGGCTGGGCGGCAAGGCCTACGATAAACACGCCAAGCGTGACTAGCTGCTGCCCCCCCCCCCCCCCCCCCCCCCCCCCCCCCACCCCATTTCTTCCCATTATTACGATTGTGAAGGAATGCAGCAAGGCGATCCATCGAGTTGGACATTACATTTCCGCGTGCTGAGGGTCTGCTCTCCACTGGTCCACTGACTCAGTTGTCGGATTGATTCATACATTGCCTCATTGGTCACATATTGACGTCTGGAAAGTCAGTCGTGCTGAACATGATTGCCGTGGCCGCTGGCCCGCACTCAAGTGAGCAGGTCACTCAGTGCCCCCGCTTTCACCTATAGCCTAGACTTAAAATTTTGGTTCCATGTTCCTCTACTCATCTATCCACTGACTGTCGTCACGCAACGATCACTTGTGATTCTTTTTATTGTTGTTTTATCCCTCTGTCGATGTGACGTGGCCATTGCCATACCATAGCGGCTCGTCGCTAAGGATTACTTGATTTTGATATTAATACATGTAACTGGATTTTGCTATCTACATGTACCCGAACTTGCATGGTCGCTTGTAGGTACTCCCATGCCAGCATGTGCACGGCATGAACCTCTGACGACGGCGACACACTTGCCGTTTTATATGTACGGATTATGGTTTTTATATTTTCCATTTACGACTGTAGCAACATGGTACGAGTAGACGCCGCCTTGTACTAATCGATGTAGTCCTGTAGTACAGTCTGGAGGTAAGGATTTAGTCGCTATCAGTAGCGACCCGTAAGGATTAGCTATAGTCGTTCCTCCTCACCTCGTTTGGACACTCGGATGCACCTGATTAGCTGCCTAAAAGGTAATACAAACGGCCGGTGTAGTATGTACAGACGCTGCAAGTTTACTGTACGAGGAGATTCACTGCTACCAGTCCTGTTCCGGAGGCGGAAAAAGCACGCGGATGTATTAATCCTCGCGGGATGACGGCGGTCTAGCTGGTTTCATCCTGGATTTCATGCGGCCGGATGGTTACCGCAAATATTTATGATATGGTACGTCAGATGATACATCTTCTTCTCCACATTCGGCTGATAGTCGTACTCGCGAAGGAAAAGAATGAAGACTTGTCAGCACCAGGGGCACCGCACCGCCAGCACGACCGACCCTCGAAGGAGGAGGTCGAGGGGGGGGGGGGGGGGGGGGGGGGGGGGGATCCTCGCCCGGGCGGCAACACCAGCGCCCACAGCCCACAGCGGGCCGACGACCTCATCGCCGTCGATATATATCGATATACATTCTCCGGACGCTCTCCCTGTAACCAAAAAGTTATATATATCGGAGCGCTGATGGGTCGGTGGTCGATTTTGCATACCAACGCCCCCCTCCGCCCCCCCCCCCCCTCGCCTCTCGTCTTTAGAGCGCCACGCACGGTGTCGCTCGCTACAAACCAGCCGCGCCATGGCCCTCGCCCCGGGCAATCAGGTCCGGGCAGGAGGTGATCAGCCAGTGGAGCTGGAGGAAGCCACCGTCACGCAATGTCCCGTGTGCCGGGGTCGGCTGACAGCGGAGCAGCAGACGGACATGGTGTGTGGCGGTGGGTGCGAGGTTTCCTGACCCTCACCCCCCTTCCCCACTGGCGGCGTGCTTATTGAACTTGCTGCACCCACTCCCTGGATTCCTTGCTGGCGAGGACTGATGATGTAATAGTCGTAATTTAGATACTTCAGAGGTGATCTAGTGAAATATTTTGTATGGACATAACAAGCCCTCCGACCAAACGCTGCAGAGTGCGGCTCGCTGGAGGGGATGTCACTGCTGGCAGGCGACGCTGAGAGCGGTAGTAGCGAGGGGCGCCTGTTCTCGTACAACTGGGCGTCCGGCTACATTGCGCCGTTCGTGCCTGCGGACTTGGACGCCGCCACCTCCGCCATCGAACAGGTACGTTTCCGTTTAGCCGCTGTCTTTTTGCATTTTCTTGGCGCGTACCGGTTCTTATTGCTGCCTCACCCGCGTGATCACATCATCGGTCACCCTCACCTGCCCCCGATTATATCGCAGATTTCCGACAGCACCGTCCCGGGCTTTGTTTCAGTTTTTCCAACTTACCCTTCACCTACCCGCAGGCCGCACATGCCCTGCACCGCGGCCACGGCACCGGCATGCTGCACCTCGCCGACCTTGGGTGCGGGGACGGTCGCGTGCTGCTGGCGGCCGCTGGGGCGCACGGCGTGTCGGGCTGGGGCGTGGAGCTGGACGAGGAGCTGGTCCGTGTGGCAAGGCAGGCCGCCCGGAAGGTGGGTGCCAGTGGCAGGTTGTCCGCAACCATTGGGGTCTGGCCGCTCTTGCAGACGATTATGCAGTGCTGAAAATCGAGCATCGTTCCTCTATGTGTGGGCGCCGCCGCTGTGAAAAGAGCGCTGCAAACAAGCATCCGCCCACTATGCCAGAGGTCTGACGTAGACAACAGTGTAGCGGACCTATAGCGAACGTTCCTGCACGGGTGCCGACTCGGTGATACAAACACTCAACGCTGCGAATATGCGAACCTGCCCTGCCTGCCAGAGACAAAGTCTAGACAAAACCATATCAGAACTAAAGGGAATGTCCTGCCAGGTTGCATGCAATCCCAATTCTGGGCCGATGTCCCGCGCTCTTGTAGATGTATTGGCATCTGTAGTCACCCATGGCTCATCCGGGTGCAGATTGTACAGACAATGGCTACCGCAACACTACTGCGCCGGCCATTGCTATAGAGTACATACTATAGGATACAATATTCTACAGCAATGGCAATACTACCGGCAATGGCATTCAGGTACTCGTTGGGACCGGTGCGCTGGCAGAGTCTATATGTTGGGATGACAGGGAACGGGCACCGGCGCGGCAGTAAGGACAGGGCAGATAGGAACCTGCTCAACGTATGTGAGATCACATATAGCGGAGCATGTAGCGGACCTCTATATAAATATCTATACACACACATATATACATATATACATATATATATTAATACATGAATAATGAATAAATATATATGTATATGTACAAATGTATCTACGTGTATATACACATATATCCATGTGTACATATATATGAACATATATATACATATATATATATATATATGTCTACATACATATATATTAAATGTTCCCATAGATAGGTTGCATGCAGCCCGAGTCCGAGGCTCGTGGTATGTTGTTCTTGTAGGTGCGCCTACCACATGTGGCTAATGGTCCCCATGGGATACACCCCGCAAGTCATGCCATCTGCACCTATTGGCAGATCTGCCCCCCCCCCCCCCCTCCCTCCCCTTTATTTTCCCTCCCTTTCTAGCACACCCTCCCAGTCTGCTGTCCTTCAGCTCTGCAGCTTTCTGTGGCTGGCTCGCCGAGCGCCCCCTCCTCGCTGCCCACCAGGCATCTGCGGACGTGAGCATCGAGCAGGGCGACCTGCTGGCGCTCCCCGCCGCCCGCTTCGCACCCGGCACCGTCATCTTCTGCTACCTGCTGCCCGCGGGGCTGGCCAAGATCGCCCCGCTGCTGCGGGAGGTGCTCGGCGCCGTGCCTGCCGCGCTCGCCACGCTGCGCTGGGCCGTGCCTGGGCTGGAGGACCTGCGGCTGGATGCGCCCGACAAGGGCTTCCGTGTGTACTGCAGCCAGAGGGTCCGAGACACGGTCATTATGAGCACGTGAGGTCGGTGAGCCGGTGTGCAACGGTGGATCGTGCCTGGAATGCTCGCAGGGAAAAAAGACAAGACAAGTACGCTGGTAATGGAATAATGCATGTGCTGCATGTTGGGGGACTTGTCTTTTTTTATTGCTGGAGGTGCCCCCCCCCCCCCCCCCCACCCCCCCAACACCACCCCCACCACTCCCCCCCCCCCCCAAACCACTAGCACTTTTAGTTGGCCCTATTTGATACATTACTAGCAAACCCCTGGACAAGGGCTGCAACTCTGTATTCCCATATTCTTCCCTGGCCATGTGCAATCCTCCACACACGCCATCCACTTGCTGCCATCTTTGGCAGGGCCAAGCCAACTTGACCACTGCCTCAATGGAACGAGGGGCTAACTACTAACTCGCCCCTGAGTTGTGCCGAGTCGTGCTTGTGTTATGCCATGGGGCCGTGAGGTGGGAGACTGCCCGAGTACCCGGCGGCGGCCAGAGATGCATTGATGCTCGGGGTGAACGCACCGATACGGCACACACACGACGCCACCCCAGGTTGTGTCTCTAGGAGCGCCCAGCCACTGACGCGGTCCCATCCGGTTCATGTTTCGTGAGCTCGCAGACCGCGGCACATACTCACTGTTTACCTGCAGGAAAAATATGTAATGAAGGGGGAGGACCTCCCCCCCCCCCCCCCCCCCCCCGGCGCCCTTTCCCCCCAGACTCGGTGCTACCTTACGAAAGCACCACCTAAAACCTGAGTGACCGGCCATGAGGAGGTCAATTTCTCTATTTCTCCATCGATCTGGCGTGGTTGTCCGACCTGTTGCATCCATCTCTGTCCACAACATGCTGATGACAATTTGCAATCCATCATCGCATGCATCTGGCATGTGATCCATCTCGCATGTTGGCTATGGTGGCAATACCAACCGGGCGTGTCCCGGTGTACTTGGTTGATGAATTAGCTCTTCGGGGTTCGATTGAGGCAACGGTCTGAGGGCTATGTCAGACCTATGACTGCAATTGGCGCAAGAGGTCAAGTGCTGGGGCGGCTCCGGCCGATGATCCGGGGCAAACTTTACTTTTCAGGAGCAAATTGGAATGGTTAGCGACTACCCGCATCCGCACTTTCGCCATCCACGTGATTAAATAATTGCGGTTAAATTTGTTCTAAACCCGCTTATGGGGTATTCCTACAACTGTCCTATTGCAAACAGTACGGTCTACTGGTGGTTTCAGCCGATGGTTAAGTTACCGGCAAAACCAGATTTCAGTACGGCGGGGTGCCCCATCGCCCATGAGCCCTGCGCTCCCGGCCGGTGACCTACTTAGCACAGCCAGCAGCAGCTCGCCTGCCATCTTCCAGCTCGCTGCCTCCGGCAGCGGCTTCGTGTACTAGTGCGCGCGAGGGTCGCAGAAGCTGATCAATTCCGCACAGGCCGCGACGCGGTGTACCCGGTAGTGAGTCATCGTCGTGCCACGCATATGCGTCACATAATCGGCAGCGATAGACAGCCCCCCGGTAGAGTGGTTTTCACGACTTGTGCGCCCGAGGTAGTTTCCGTTTTGCCATGGCTTTGCAGCTGGGACATTTTCGGGTAGCAATGCATACAGTATGGAATTGGAGCTGGGGGTCCGCGGAGCCTGGGGGATTGAACCTCAGCACTCGAAGCTGACGAGTCGCGGTACGGGCTTACGTGGGCTCCCGCAGCATTGGAGCAACCTCTCCCAGTAATCAACTTTTAAGGTTAGGTGGGGCGGACGCGCTCGGCACCATGGCCGAGTAGTGAGCGACGACAACTACTCCTGCCGCAACAAATCGGCGCGGACGAAGGAGGACGTCAGGTTGGCCGGTTGCCGTCCTGCAAGACACTTCAACCCGGTCCGCGGGTCCTCGCAGCAAGGCGCCGTCGCGGCATCGACGGTCGTTGTGCGTGGTTGTTCTCCGGAAGTACCAGCACAATTGGCCCGGTACGGGGATGACGCCGCTAATGCGCCTTTGTTTTTGAAAGGGATCGCTGCCCTCGCCCTAGCCGTTCCTCAGCAACGTTTGCTGTGCTATTGCATTGGGAAGCATCTGCGCGGCTCGTCGCGACGCGTGCCCGGCGCTTCCTACCGCAACATCGCCGTCACAGGGACATCAACGACAAATTGGACAAATCCTCAGGGGGGGGGGGGGGGGGGGGGGGGGGGGGGGCAGCTCTATCACCTGGCGCGCTCGACGAGTCTTTGTACTCGTGACTACCCCTTTCCGGCTCCGGGTTTGGAACCTCGGTGGCCATCGCTGGTACAGCAACATTGGCAGCCGCCTAGCCACAACCTTCGGCCCGACAGCACTGGCATCATTAAAATTATTACGGGCCGGCGTGGGTTGTTAGAGCCTCTACGCGCCGGCTAACCCGTTTCCGACTTCCCGGCATTTCACCGACATCACGAGATGCCCGCCGGGGGGCAGCTCCGCCACTTAGAGTGATCTGTGCGTTTGTTCGTGGCGTCGTCGTGGTCCTGCGACTTGCGAGCTCGTGGTCGGCGGCCGTCGCTGGTGCAGCCGCGGCGGCCGCCTCGCCACACTCCGCGAAACGAGACCCGCAGCGACGATAAACTGCGTCAGCGGGTCTTCTACCACATCGCCGGCAACCGAGCCCGACTCACATCAAGCCCGGTATGGCCCGGCTACAGTGGTCGCCCCCCTCGTCCCCGTGTCCCACTTCGTTGTGCGTTTCCGGTGCCGCCCCTCGTGCGAGAAAAGACGACCGCCGCTAGTGATGGCAGCGGCTGTTATGGCTACCACTATAACCCTACATGCAGACTCATACTCATCATACTCGTAGACGCCTGCTGCGTATCCATAAATAGATATATACTGCTCATACCCATACACTGTGTAGTTGCTCATTATCCATACGACACCAAGTACCCGTCATACCGATGTACGACCACATAACGCCCGCATGCCTATGTAGACGCCCGAGGCTGTCCGCACCAATCCCCGATGGCTGCAAGACTATTGATTGCACATCCATACCTAGCGCATGCTTGCCACCAGCTGCCATGCCAATAGCTATGTAAAGCCGTGTACGCCCTGGTACAATGTAACAATTCGTTTTGCTGCAAACATTTTCCTTGCCTACGCTAAAGCCTCTCGCCTTAAGCTTACAGCGGCCGTGCAGTGCCGTTGCCGTGCGGCGTCACGTGCCTACCCCTCGAAAATTTACACCGTGGGTACAGGTAAACGGCTCAACCGCGGAGGTGATGGTGAGTGGAAGTGCTCGGAGAATCTTACAATGGGAGCAACGAGCCGGGCTCGAGCTGCTGCGGGGACTGTGGACAAGAAGAGAGTGAAAGCAGAGCGCCCGGCGGGCCGGGAGACAGGCACGCGCGCGCGCAGGCGCGCGGGACATGTGCCCGGCCGGTGCTAGGGTATCGGGCAGATTCCAACAGCCCCCCTCCATTGTACACGGGGGTCATCTCCGTCTGACCGATGTGTGCAATTGGAACAATGTTCGGAATATGGCGGTAATACAGTACCGCATAGTAGCAGTAATCAATAGCGACTACCCTATACATCGTTGATAGCTTCCGGGCGACGCGCTCCCGCGTGCACTGCACTCCATGCTGCAATGTTGCGCCGCTGTGTTGTTTCCTCCGCCGGAGCTGGCTGGTGATGAGGCCGCGAGGGCGTCATCTTCGTGCCATGGGCGCTACGCAAGATGCTTCTGGCAGCCTCTCCGCGAGCGGCGGGGCTACTGAGCAAGAGCGGTTGGTAGCCAACGCAGTCGGGGGAGCACATGGCGGGCTACTCGTATCTGAGTCGCCGTCGGTGCATCGGGTTGGCCATGAATATCTGCGCAGCATAGGCGCCATGGTCGTCGCAGCGGCTGCCCATAGGATCCACGAGCACGGTGTCGTAGGTGCGCGTTCTCGCTAGGCGGCCCGCAGAGAAGTCGCCCTGGCCTGTGCCGATCCGCTGCCGATGTATGAAGTACGAAGCACTGCACGAAACACTAAGTACTGCACAACGAAGTGGATGCCCGCTACGCGGCACTGCGTCGGCGGCAAGAGTACCATGTTGTTGCTTCCGGTATGTGGGGCCGGTATGCGGGATGAGATAGGCGGAACCTGGGTAGGTAGGCGCCTGGGCGGTTCGCGTGTTGTTCTCGCTGCGACGATCTTGGCGGACGGCTTCTAAGCATCTCACAGCATCTTCGCGACGGTCGTCCGGCGGTCCTTCGACTGAGCAAAAGCCACCAGCGGGCTCGCCGGTCGTTTCACCGTCTCTCTCCGGTGATGTTGCTAGTGGAACCACGACCTGCGACGGCCTAGGTCGACGTAAGGTGTGTGGGTGTGTGCGTGCGTGCGTGTGTTCGAATATACTATCTAAGGTTTGAATCTAATAGCTAAGTACAGAGGTGGTTCGACAAAATCTCGGGGACTTGTCTGTTGAGCGCAGCCCCGCCGGGGGCTGGCTCTCTCGGGCCGGTAGGCGGAACCCCGATACGGTATGTTAAGCGCAGCCCCGGAGGCTGGCGTTCTCGGGCCGGTAGGTGGAACCCCGATACGGTGTCGGGAGGGTTGTGTACTGGCCTTGGAGGCTCAGCGTGCATCCTTCGCCCCTTGTGGGCTAGTTTTCGGCACCCTTGTGGCAGCCGCCTGGGCCGTTTTTCGAACGACTCCGGACGTGCGCCGAACGCACGGACTTCTCCCTGCACCCCGCTCGCGCCCACGTGACGTGCGAGGGCCAATACCCTAAACGGCTCAACCGCGGAGGTGGTGGTGAGTAGAAGTGCTCGGGGCATCTTACTGTGGGAGCAGCGAGCCGGGCTCGAGCTACCGCGGGGACTGTGGACAGGAAGAGAGTGGAAGCAGAGCGCCCGGCGGGCCGGGAGACAGGCACGCGCGCGGGCAGGCGCGGGGGACATGTGCCCGGCCGGTGCTAGGGTGTCGGCCGGTGCTAGGGTATCGCCGGGCGGATTCCAACATCAGGTGCATGGTTACCGTCGCGTTATTTCTGGCATCGTACCATACTTAACTTGGTTGAACGCGGCGCGCTCGCGTGCCCACGCGTAGTGCAACCGGTACCTACTTGTCGTCCTACCTCTGCCGCTCTACATGACACTTGTCGCCAACATGCCCGCTCATGCTGACCTGCACCTCCGGCTCCCGTCGCACGCCGTCACGGCGCGCACCAACTGTTGCTTTACGTTGTTGGGTGATGGCGCCTTCGTTTCGCGCCGCGTCCGGCCTTGTGCCGCTCCAATAACGTTTGCCGGCGACAACATCTCCTGCCCGCGTCTGCTCTAAGCATGCGCCTCGATCGAGGTTCATGTACGCCCTCTCGGCGCGAGGTCCCTTCTACAACCCAAGACATCTTCCGCATTCGTAGGTCTTGTTGGCACGCCTCCCGACTGCCCACGCTCGCAGTCGCAAAACCAGGCAAAACCAGACTCGATTGCATGTTGGAAATGTTTGAACCTATTTTACGGGGTCTCCCTACAATGTCAACTGTCCAAGTGCGTACGGTCTAATAGTGCTTTGAACCGGTTAAGTTACCAGTACCATCGGGTTTCAGTACGTACGGGCTGCCCTGTCGCCCATGAGCCGCGCGTTCCCGACCGGGGAGCTACTTAGGGCAGCCACTACCACTATACTAGCTCGCCTGCCATCTTCGAGCTCGTTGTTTTCGGCAGCGCCATCCCGTTTTCAGTTTCCGCCTTTTAGCCTCCTCCTCCGCCTCCCCTCCCCCTTTTGGCTTTTCGCTGAGCCTTCCTAACCCTAACATGACGCTTCTTTTGTGTATACCGGCCTTTGCATCCTGTTTGGCAATACCTACCAACCTCCATGCATGTTTGAAAATTGAAATGTTTCAAACTAGTTTGTGTGGTTTCTCTCACTATGCTGTACGGGATATCCTTGGCGCGGCGCTCGTAGCACGCGTATGCGCGCGCATGTTTAATGTGGGGGCCGGTCAGGGCCACCACTTGCCTCTACGGCGGCCGACCGGTCAACTCTCTTTCGAGGTGGCACGCAACATCACGCGCACCACAGCAGAGTCGCGGCATTTTTGCTGGCGCAGAGGGAAACGCGCTTTAATCGGACCATGTGTGGTGAGCGTAGCCTTTCGCCCCCCCTCCCCCCCCCCCCCCTACTAGGGAAAAACCCGTTAAGGTTTGTGTGGTTCATGGACGCGCGCCGCTTGCCATGCGCTAAGTACTACCCGCGAACGAGCTGCTGAATAATCGCCCAACGCGAGAGGACGAAGCCGCAGCGCTTCCCCAATCAGCGAAACAAGGTCCAAGCCCTTCGACCATTATCGACCAACATGAACCCATGGTCGTTCCTCGTGTGTGCAAAGCTTGATCCGTATTGGCTCCTACTCGGCGTAGGTGCCGATATGCGCTCCGATTTGGGCGCATGCGGGCGCAGCTTGCCCGTTGTCTAGTACATCTTCGAGTACAAAGGGACACTACAATGATAGTGGCCAAGCCAACGCCAACTGGCATATGGCTACTCGCACGCCGCGGCTCTTCTACTGTGCCGCGCACCGTGGACTCTGACGCCTACGCGGACGAGAGGGCCAACAGAGCGAAATGGCGCTCTGCTTGCCCCCCTCGCGACATCCATCGCGTCGATTCCTGTATCCCCGACTCGTCCCCCTTTATTGGACATCGTGCCCGTCGTAATCTATGTAATTGGCAAGCCGCTGGTGCGAAGCGCCGTGTTCTCAACTGGACCTCTTACGGCGTACGCGTTCCGTTCTTGGGCGGGCTTTGCCCTCCCTACTTTCACAATGGGTTTTCATTCCGGCCCAATTGAAGGTTATGGAGGCTGAATAATTGGCTCACTCCCTTGCCGTTGGGGCAAGGGAGCGAGGCTGCTGCGCAAAATGCCTTTCATACTCACCACCTTTTGGCCCCCCCTTCTTTCGTCCCCTTTCAGTTGTTGCTTATAATCTGCCAATCTTTTCTTATTGCATTATACATGCGTGAGATATTTGAGAAGTATGTTTTCCTCATTTGAAGTAATTTCCTCGAACGATGACTTGCTGATTTCTTCGATTTTTACATTTATCTGGATCTTTGTCTATCGTGTCAACATCCCGGCTATTGAAATCTTTTTCCAAATCGTCCTTTACTTGAACAACACTTCTCACGGCGTATAACCGGGGCTGGCATCGAAAAGGCTCTTGAGGTTGTCGCACACAGGAAGCGCGCACATGATGATGCCAAGCGTCAGCTCGTGTTGGGCCTCCTCGGAAATAGCTTTCTCAAGCTGATCCCCGGTAAATGGTGGGCGTTATTCGAACCGCGATAACCACGCGAAACTCGCCCTCGTCGTAGAATCCGTGGATGGTTGTATGTCCATAAGCTTGTAAGTTGTCTGTCCCACCGATGCCATGCGCAACGCTTCTCAAACACACATCATAATCACAAATACCCGTTGTCAGCGAGACTCGAGGCATACTCCCGCCCACACACACACACACACACTCGGGCCTGTATATCTGCTTGAAGTGATTCGAGCGTCAGCTCAGCGACGGGGTCTTTTTCATCTGGTATGGTGACGCATTGCTGTACATATGACAAATTCACACACGGATGGTGAGACGGGTGTGGTCTTGAAACAGTATGTGACTGTGCCCGCAACATGTTACGGGACAGTTAATCACTGTGTGTAATACATCGAAACGGTTAAGGGAAGATGGCATGCTCAATTGTTGCGGCTACTTTTATGTCTACTAGTGTTTCACACAAATAACGGGCGCAACGGCGGGTTAACTAGTAAGCCGCCGTACTGTTCAACATCACGTGTAGCCGGAAAGCAATCAATAGGGGAGAAGGGAATCCCATAAACTAGTTTAGATTATCCCCGTACATGTACCAGTATCGTGATGCTTTTAGTACTGCTTTTATTAGCCTGCGGTGGATTTGTTATGTATACTACAAGTAGTGGGGTTCCATTCTGCCTAGCGCGCATTGCGGGCGTTCGCCCGTGACACGCCAAACCATGTGGTACGCATGCGACGCGCGCAGCTACACATCTTACCAAGCACGAGCATGGATCGCTACTGTACCACGGGCGTGCTAAAACACCCAAAATAGACGTAGAAAACCGCGGTTACAACGAGTAGCACGATCACCTCCAGCACATCGCAGCGATCCTGCCCCGCTCGAGGTAGTATTTTTTAAATAGCAAGCGGGCTCTTTGCTGTCCCCGTGACCTTATCTTCCATCTTCGCGCCCCGCATACCATGTGGCGGGTCGGATTGATGCGCGCGGGTTCGTTTCGTGCAAAACGCTTTGGATTTCCCGCTCGCTAGACCCGCGTGTGAAGATAGACCCGCCGTCCTCGGCCGCTGGTAACGTTTTCTTGGATGCGAGTAGCTGGCCTACGCCGGTCTTGCTAATAGCTGCCGACTTTAAATCGCATTCTTCGAAAGGCGAGCGCTAAATAATGGCGCCTCTCTCTTCTCTTTCTCGAGCCCCCCATTCCGACCGCGCGTGCCGCGCGGGTTGGTGGTACTAGTGCCCCCCATTTGCGTGCCTCACGGATGTGGCACGCTCCTTCGTGGCGCCGACTTCTCGTCCCCTCGGCCTTGCTTGCCGATTCAATTTCTTGCCCCGTCACGGGTCACACTTCCGCACCCGACATGTGGCCGTCTCGACAGCCGTTGTCGAACAAGCGGCCCCACCTGGCCGACTATTGCTACCGCGGCGTGCCTCGGTTACTCGCCCCTGGGCAATCGGCATGTCTCCTGACCGCAGGCGAGCAGTGACACGCCAACCGCGCGGCCATGCGCCGTCCGGACTACGCCCGGAATCGTGTGCTTCCGAGTCCGACAACGAACGTCGAAGGGTGCAACGCAATTGGCAAGCATGGCGGTCATCGGCGCCAACCGCAAGGTCGTCGACATGATCCGCAACGGCGTGCGCATCCCGTTCAAGGACGGGCCGCTCGCCCCCTTTTACCAAGGCGTCTCGATGAAGGAGACGACCCGCGACCAACTTGGGGCTCATGGACGGCGAGCTGGCTCGCTTCCTTGCAAGCGGAGGGTTGGACAAAGGCCACTTCTCGCGGTCGGTCTCCCGGCTCATTCTCGTCCCCGAGCCCGGCGTCAACAAGTGACGGCTCAACATCGACAGGCGAGCCTTTAACCGGTATTGCGAGGAGCGAAGCTTGAGTTTCGAGACCCTACTCACCCGGCTTCGTCATTTGGCTCGGCCCGGCGACTACATGCTCTCCATGGAAATGCAAGACGGCTTCTACGCCATCGACATTGCCCCCGAGGACCGAGACTACCTAACTGTCGACTATATATACCGAGGCAAGCTCCACCGGTTGGCGTGGGGCTCCCCGCCATGGAATGGAGCCTAAGCCCCTACTACTTTTGCTTCTTCACTGCCGCATTCCACCGCCACATGCGTCGCCCCGACTTCACAATAAACCCCTACGGAGTGCGTCGGTCCAAGCTCAGCATGGGACGACGCCATACACAACGGCAGCACTTCCGTGGCTGCCGCATGCTCCCCTACTACATGGACGACTTCATGTCCTTCGTGTCAAGTCGGGCGCATGCCTACGCCGTAGTACGAGACCGCATCATCTCGCTACTAAGGAAGTTGGGCCTTTGCACATCCCGACAAGGCCCGTGGGAGCCGGTGCAACGGCTGGAGCACCTCGACCCGGAGCTCGACTCGCATAACGGTATTGTTCGGCGGACCCCTCAACTCGAATCAAGTCGAAACTCGAATCGATCGATGCAACGGCCCTCGATCTCATCCGCCGCGCTAAGCACGACAAACGATGGCTGATTGTGCGAGAGCTTGCGTGCCTGGCATGTCGTGCCCAATTAATGTTCCTCGCCATCAAGCCTGCCCGGTTCTACCTCCGCGAGCTGCACAACGTGCTCTGCACAAAGGACACATGGGGCGGGCGCGTCGAGATGGCGCACCAGCTCCGACGTGACCTCGAGTGATGGAGCGCGGTCCCTACCCATAGCAACGGCCGCTACATCTACAAGCCCTTTGAGACCGTCTACATGCACGTCGATAGCTCCGGCTACGGGCGGGGTGCCGTCCGCAACGAGACCACCGAGGCGCGCGGCTTCTGGTACGACGATGGCCGCGAGCTACACATCACCTACAAGGAGCTCAAGGCTGTCCGGTACGCCGTGCTCACCTTCCTCTCGGAGATGCGAGGTCGACATGTGCGCTGTTCCACGAAGACAACATGTGGGTGGTGTACATTCTCGCCAACCTCACCTGCTCCCGCTCCCCTATAGTCATGATCGAGCTACGCAAGCTGTGGTTCATCCTCGACACCCACGGCATCTTCATTCGTGCACGCTACACCAAGACCACGGCGAACATATGGGCCGACCGCCTTAGCCGCGAAATCGACTACGACGAATGGGCCTTCAACCTCCGCTACTTCAACCACGTCGACATTATCTGGGGTCGCCACATCATCGACATTTCTCTACAATGGAGAACGCGCGGCTCCCGCGCTACAACTCCCGCTGGCGCGACCCTTGTAGTGAGGCCACAGCTTGCCTGCCCCTCTCCGACGGCGCGTGGCGTCGCGATCACAGCTAGTCGGAGAGGGTGTAACCCTCGTCCTTGGGGCCTCATTGACAATCACGTCATCCAACTCCATACCTCCGGCATGGCGGCCACCGTCATCGTGCCCTACTGACCCTACCAAAGCTGGCACCAACGCCTCTCGGAGATGGCGTTTGAGGTCGTGGTTGTGTTCCCGCCCTCCCCGGACCTCTTCGCGCCCAACCGATTAGGCGTGCACGGCGGCGTCGGTCCTCCCAAGTGGCCCATGCTTTCGGCTCGTCCTCCGGACCCGGTGCCCGGCCCCGGCATCCTAACCGCCCCTTGTCTGTCCCTCGGCCCGGTTGGCGCACTCCTGCGTCGTGCCCCAAGATCAAGCTCGGCAAAGCACACAACCCCCTCCCGCATTTGAAATGTTTACTAAAAGTAGTTGGGGTTTCCTTCCGCCTAGCGCACATTGCGCGCGTTCGCCTGCGACACTCCAATCCAAGTGGCACGCATGCGACGCGCGAAGCTACACATCTTACCAAGCGCAAGAATGGACAGTTGTACCGCGGGCGTGCTACAACACCAATACTAGACATAGAAAACTCGAGCACATGACATCGCAGTGAGTCGACCCCGCTCGAGGTAATATTTTATAAAAACTAGCGGGCTGTCTGTTGTCCCCATTTTTCATCTTCGCGCCCCGCGTATGTGGCGGGTCGCGTCCGTCCCCCCTTCCTTACGTTGTCGCGCTTTCTGTTTTTGCGGGTTGCCGACAGGCTCCTGCCCTAGAAACAAACTGAAACCCAAGCGAAGGCGCCATTTCGGCAGCACACAGCCCCTCCCTTTGAAACTGCTGGCATTTTTGAAATTCACACCGGTACCGTACTACTTGAACTCATATATGAAGAGCAGCCGGGCGGTTATATGCACAGCGATGCTTTTTAGAATTCCGGGCACATGTAAATGCAAAGG
This sequence comes from Tetraselmis striata, assembly GCA_006384855.1. NCBI lineage: Eukaryota > Viridiplantae > Chlorophyta > Chlorodendrophyceae > Chlorodendrales > Chlorodendraceae > Tetraselmis > Tetraselmis striata. The sequence continues at coordinate 5,535 of VCJN01002406.1, read as the reverse complement.
TGTCATTGCGGGTTTACGAATACAAAATAACGAAACCTGGACGGACAGTTTACATGGCATTACGAATTATTTAATTTCGTCGACCAGCAAAGCTGATCGAATAATTCAAAAATCACCAAATAGCCCTCGGCCCGTCAGCTGAGGTTTAATAAGAGACCAAATATCAATTACACCCTCCACAAAAGTTTAGCCCTGGAGGAATCCGCATGCGAGCGCATCGCTGCGTGCCAGCATGCAGTAAAAACCACACACACTCCACAAACTACACTAAAGCTTAGCTTGAATGGCCTTGGTTGCAGCGCAGCCTCCAAGATGTCGAGCTAAAGCGTCGTTTTACACGATGCGTTTTTTCTGCTCACAGTGAGTAAATGTTGTTTTGACCAGAAAATGGCATAATACGATTGCACGCGTTTCAGCTTTTTGGGGCTGCGCATGCTCCCAAGCTTTCGCGCACGGAAAGTATAATAGATGATGAATAAATTGTGTAAGTATTGTGCCAATTGGATGATGGTGTTGCATCACACCCTTGCATACGCCACTATCCCTACGTTTGCTTCAACGTTCGAAAGGCACAGGAAATGCGATCCGTTGATAGCATAGCACGCGACGCGCTATATGGCCCATACTTCACCATGCGAGTAGTCCATATCAAAACCCTTTTGATGCGCCACTGCCATGACGCAGCGCGGGAGGTGTGCCTGAAAGATAGGCATCGTGCCAAAACACTCAGTATTGCCAAGTCGCAGAAACTTTCAGGCATCACCAGCAAAAAGTTGTCTAGAAACATAGGGAAACGCCATAATGCAAAGTTGTTGGTCCACGTTAGAGCATCTATGGACTCGAATCTGAGGCACAATGGGTTGCATCTAGGTGCCCGTGACGTGGCCTAACACTTGCCCCCTATGTCTAAAAACTCATTGTTGGGCCCGTAGACCCCGTAAACGTCAACGAATCGCAAATCTAAGCGCAAAAATCCGGGCAATATAAGTCCCCATACTTCATATGAGAGCGCTTTTGCTATGGCCTCTCCAACGCGACCTCGTATGCCTCAATCCGACGCCGTTTTGCACAGATATGCCCCTTGGCACGCCTCCCAAAAATGCGATTGCAGCACAAATGTAAGTACTCGTGGAAGTACTTAGTGAAACATGGCTCTTACTCGTAGCGTTTGGCGAATTGAGTTGGTTGCACAATGTAATCTCTTACAAGTTGCTGGTGGCATTGGATATTTATCCTATAGCGGTCCGACTCGGCACCGCGGACAGGCAGCTAGTATCATATGATGATTAAGGAGTTGTAGCGCGTACTGCATGTTACAAGGAATATTACTGGCGTCTGGTTGTGGAAGTGCCAGTAAATAATACGCGTGCTGCTGAAATATCAGTACGGCAGTACATGCGCGTGCTGAATACTTGGCCATAATCTCGGCGTCACTGGTTTATGGTGGTATTAGGGTAGTCGCTAGGCGCAACCCTAACATTCCCACCCCTATGATAAATGACGAACTGGAAAGTGTCTTTTCGCGTCGCCGAAGGCCTGGCGCAAATGTCGGTTGGCGGTGGAAGCGTGATATAGCAAGAGCAGCAGTACGTGTCAACGCTCCGGGATGGACTCTAGAAAACGCGACGGGTGGCGCGCTCGCAGGTTGGCGTATTCCTTTGAGCGTAGCATGTCTTGCAGATGTCGTCTCGCCCTCGCGAAGTTGTGTAGCGCCTCGACACGTCGCAGCGCGCTGTATGGCTCCCAGCTGTCATGACTTGAGTTGTAGTTCAGCCAACGCACCAGAAAGAAGAGGCAAAGTCCTCGCTTTAACAGATCCTCGCGGCGCTCGATAGAGAAATCGAGCACGCGTTCAACGACGAACTCGTCGACAGGGGGCTCCACACTGGACGGAATTGTATCGGGCTGTGCGTCAGGGTTGACGCACTGGCGCAGTCGACTAATGTGAAACACATTGTGACAGTCGAACGTTGGTGGCAGGCGCAGACGATACGCATGGCTGGAGATCTTGGCCGTGACCGGGTAGGGGCCGATGTAGCGCCGTCGGAACTTGCGCGCCGGCTGGTTGCGTATGCGCAAGTGCTCCGTTGAGAGCCATACTTTGTCTGAGAAGGAGACTCCTTCTGCGAACTCAACAGGGCTGGTTTTGCGGTCGGCATAGACCTTTTGATATTCATCAGCAAGCTCCAGTTGCTCAGTAATCAACATGTGAATATCTTGAATATTTGCAACTGTGTTGCGTGCATCTTGGTTGGCAGTAGCAATCAGATCAGGTGGTGTCAGTGGCATCATGCCATAAATTGCCTCAAAAGGGGCATAATGTGTTGCTGAATGGACTGAATTGTAGTAAGAAAATTCAGCAAGAGCCAAATGACTTAACCAAGAGTCATGTTGCTTGTGAACAAACGCACGTAATATTTGCTCAATAGTTCTGTGGGTGCGTTCAGTTTGACCGTCAGTTTGCGGGTGATAAGCGCTGGAAATATTTAGCTTAGTTTGCAGAGCTGTAAACAATGATTTCCAGAACACTGAAGTGAACCTGGGATCTCTGTCATAGATGATACATCTGCTGAGACCATGGTGTCTGTAAATATTGTCCAAATATAATCTGGCCAGCTGTGTCGCATCAATCTTAATATTGCATGGCACAAAATGTGACTGTTTGGTGAATGTATCAACAAACGTAGCAATAGCATCATAGCCATCCACCTCAGGTAAGTTGGTTATAAAATCCATAGAGATTATCTCCCAAGGCTTGGTTGCCTTTGGCAAGGGAAATAAAGAACCATGAGGCTTGGTGGTAGCTGCTTTGATTCTAACGCAAGTATCACAGTGTTTGCAGTAATGCTTGACTGTGGTATTCATGCGTGGCCACCAAAACATACGCAATATGTTGGCAAGAGTGCGGGTATGGTTGGGGTGTCCATTACCAACATGATACTCCTCAATGATGAGTTTTCTCAGTTTAGAATCATTGGGTATACATACCTTATCTGCCATGTAGTAGAGACCATAAGCCTCATCTTGTCGCACACCGTTGGGGGTGCGTCCATGACTGTAGGCAACATCAGTGATGTAGGAAGCTTTGATCTTGTTTATTAGCTTGCTATCAATCTGCAGGGCGGACATTGCTGACAAATAGTCCTGCATTTGTTCAAGGTCGGCTTCGACCAACTGGTTTTCATATTCAGTCAATGCATAATGCAAGTCAGGGCGGCGAGAGAGAGCATCAGCCTCATTGTCAGCGCCTTTGCGATATAATATCTGCAACACAGGTTCATTAGTCTGTGGGTTGACTGCCATGTATGGTGAAATTTCATGTAACCATAGGGCATGGCGTCTGCCTAGTCCTTCCTGTGTAGGCAAATGCCTCAATGTGGCATGGTCAGTTATAACTGTAAAACGGCGACTGCCTTCCAAGTAACAGCGCCATTCTTTCAGAGCACATACCACACCCAAGAGCTCTTGGTCATAGGTGGGATAATTTGTTTGTGCAGCCTGCAATGTCTTTGCATAATAGCTGCAGGGGTGTAAGTGGCCATCAGCATTAGCCTGAGGCAGAACTGCACCTAAGGCATATTTGCTGGCGTCAGTAGCCACTACAAACTCAGCATCTTTGCCGGTGACAGGGCTTGCTAGCACTGGGGACTGGCACAAGGCTTGTTTCAGTTTAACAAATGCAGCCTGGCATTCAACTGTCCAATCAAATCTATTATCCTTTCTTGTGAGGGCATATAACGGTGCTGCAATAGCAGCATAATTGCGCACATAGCGTCGGTACAAATTGCAGAAACCAAGATATTGTTGGACATTCTGAACGTTCTTAGGCCTGGGCCAATCCTGAACAGCCTTGATTTTATTAGGCGAGGGTCTTAGGCCAGCCTGTGATACCATATGTCCAAGGTATTCTAGTTCATTCTTGGGAAACCAGCATTTCTGCAATCGTACTCTAATGTCATTAGACTCGAGCATAGTAAGAGCTGTGTCCAAATGTTGCAAATGTTCCTCAAGCGAGTTGCTAAAAATCAAGACATCATCCAGGTATGCAAGTATAAAGGTATGCTTGTGTGGCTGGAGTATAGATGTCATCAGGCGTTGAAAAAAGGAGGGACCACTGGTGAGTCCAAATGGCATTACTAGCCACTCGAATCGACCATAGACAGTTCTGAACGCTGTCTTAGGAACATCAGGTGGATTAAGCCGGAGTTGGTGATACCTAAGGCGAGATCAAGAGCTGAATAGACAGTAGCACCAGATAGCATATCAAGTAATGCATCAGCAGGTGGAACAGGGAACTCAACCTTTTTGGTGTACTTGTTCAATTGACGGTAGTCAATGCACATGCGCAGACCGCCATTGGCCTTGCGGGCGAAGAGAACAGGAGCTGCATATGGAGAGAAGGACTCCTGTATAAACTGTTTCTCAAGAAAAGAATTCAGTTGTGTTCTTAGTTCCTCTAATTCTGCAGGTGATAATCTGTATATTTTTCCTGCAGGAACTTGAGCATCAGGAACAAGAGGGATCTCATGATCAAGACCAGGCGTAAATGGTGGAAGGTTGTCAAGCGGAGAGCATATGGTTTATGCTTTCGCAATAAGTATCTGATCTGAGCGGTATAAGCTGCAGACTGGTCAGTGTCAATTGTATTTATCTCATCATCAATATCGAGCTTCATCACTCTCTTTGGGTGGCATTGTATTGTTTAACAATGGCGCAGAAATAAAACTGTGTCAGGATCATGCTTGGCCAATTTCTCTGGCCATGGCGTTAGCATGAACCATTCTGACATTAGCCTGCGGGGCTCTGTTTGGCATTGGACTTTCAGTCCTGTGGAAAATGTCATCAGACCAGAATTCCCAATCAAACATGTGGGTTGTGTTGTTTCAGGAATTGCATCTCTAAAACCAGATTGAAATTATGTTGTAACGGTGTGACTGTGAAGTCAATGGGTATTGTGTAATTGTTGATATTTAATTCAAGGGTGATGTTTTGTGAGGCGAGAACCATTCTACCATCAGCAAGAATACTCTTACTTTGTTTTGAAGTGGTGTAGTTGGTATTTTATTTTCTTTGACATACTTGGTGCTGGCAAAGTTTAAAGTAGCACCGCTGTCAACCAGGTACGGAAGGTGTTATATTAAATTCAGCACATGTTGGGTGTAATAGCAATAAGTCATGATCAGACTTGCTGGTAACAAAACATTTTTCTGTCATCATACGTGACTGGTGGGACTTTGTGGCTTTTGGTTTATATTCCTTACCTTGCTGTTCAGCCCAGCATGGTTTTGAGTTCCTCAGTGGTAACGACGTCATTAATTGCCTGGGCTGAACGTTCCTCAACAGTGTAGTCAGCCAGGTAGACATCAACATACCACTCAGTGGGTCCCATAGGTTCAGTATCTGTCTCTTATACACATCTGTGAAAACAGATATGTTCCAGGCGGGTAGCTATGAATTTTCTTATATTTTGAAAGCAGTGGTTTCCAGGATTGTCCTAATTGTGAGGACCATCTGGGCATAACAATAATACCTCTT
>VCJN01002405.1:0-119617 GCA_006384855.1 Tetraselmis striata | reverse complement strand
GAACTGTATATGATACTATATATTCCTGGTGATGATGAACTCAAAAGAGCATCAATCAAAGAACACCATAATTACCATACTGATCTGAACCATATCATCAAAGAACATCATAATTACCATACTGATCTGAACCATATCATCAAAGAACACCATAATTACCATACTGATCTGAGCCATGATGATAATGATGAACTCATAAAGAGCATCATCAAAGAACATCTCGATATTAAGTCAGCTGGCCATAACGGTATACTCAGGACAGAGAACCTGATCAAAAGAAATTTTTGCTGGCCGCACATGCACCAAAACATAAAATCATATATCCGAAACTGTAAAGTCTGCAAGCTGACAAAGCAACATACGCAGGCTCCCGCAGCAGCTCTGCAACCATTGCCAACACCAACTGTACCATGGAATATTTCAGTCTCGACTTTATCACAAATTTGCCATCAGTGGATGGTTATGACTGTATTGCCACTTTTGTGGATTTGTTCACAAAGCAGGCACATTTTGTGCCTTGCCGGAAAACTAGATCCGCGCCTGAACTGGCACAACTGTACATCAAGAATATATACAAACTCCATGGTCTCAGTACCTGCATGATAGGAGACCGAGATGTCAAATATACATCATCATATTTCCAAGAACTGTTCAAACAGCTTGGTACAACTTTAAACCTCAGTACTGCATATCATCCGCAGACTGATGGGCAGACTGAAATTCTCAACAAAATCATTGAGCAGTTGCTGCGAGCATTCTGTTACAATAACCAGCAGGATTGGGTCAACTACCTTTCCCTCGCTGAGTTCAATTACAATAACACAGAATCGTCAACCACAAAATTTACTCCATTTCAGGCAATATATGGCTTCCATCCTCGGTTGCCAATCGATATTGTAAATCCCAAAACTGGAGTGAGAGAAACTACCATAGACACTCTGTCAAAAAAAATCCAAGATATACACAATTTGGTGCATGAAAATATCACAATTGCCAAAGAATACCAAAGGCACTATCATGATAAAAACAATAAGCAGCCGATAATTTTTCAGATGGGTGACAAAATGATAAAAACTGACGATATGATCATAAGAGGACAGAAGTGTCCTAAGCTCAAACAACGATATGTAGGACCATATGAGGTCATCGAACAGGTGAACCCTCAGGCCTACAAAATACTATTACCACCTGAGCTTGAGTGCCACCCAGTGTTTCATGTCTCAAAGCTGAGACCCTGGGATACTATATCTGCGCAAACAGGCATTCCTGATGCCTTGATTGGCATACAGACGCGCAGAACTGATGACCCAATCATTGCGGACATCATTGACTGTAAATTGGCACTATACCCACGACTATATGCAAAGGGCAAAGCCTTGCTGTTCAAAGTAAGGTTCCATAACTTGCCCTATGAAACAATGCGGTATTCACCGCTGATGCAGCATTATATGCTGTCAGAACGATATAAACATATCTCGACCTCACCAGCATACCTTGCTGCTAAGGCGAGCCACCCGCAAAGGCTACCACCGTGAATCTGCTGTCTCAGATTCATCAGAGCGGGGTGGAATGTGAGGATATATCCTATACCCTCACTAACCCTAATCAACAGTAGCACACATTAAGGCGCGTAGCGCGCGCACCACTCGTAGCGGCTGCGCCTGCGCCCTATCGTCCGCATGGCGCCTGCTGATATATCAGCACAGCGCCCTGCCGGACTGTAATAATAATACTCTCACCCTCACAACCTCGGAGTAGCACAGACTCTCGCCACCATAAGCGCATTCCCTCACAGTATGACACTCGTCTGTAGTCATTCCGTGACGTACTTGTAATAAACTGCATCAGGCGCATATCACTCATCATCACGACGCTCTACGCTCATCATTTCCTAAAAGGACTTGCATCTGCCCCTGGAGGCCCGACAATCTCGCCGCGCTCTGGCTTAATCCGCGTTAGCGCGCGCGCGGCACACCCAGTGAGCGGGCGCGCGGCAGTGGGCGGCGAGGCGCGCGGGAGTGGGCGGGCGGAATAAATTATTTACATCCGGTTTTGACCGGGACCACCTCGGCGGCGGGCATGCTGCTCGCGGGTGGAGGCAGCGGCTACGGCGGCCCGGCGGCCGGCCCGCGACCCGAGCGCCCCACCGCCCGCCCCGGCCACGGCACCACCCCGGCCAGGTCTACACAACGGTCAAAAAGTAGTTGACCGTCAATGTCTCTCACATTCCTGATCCTTTGCTGCACATGGTGCATAACATGGTTATCTATCGCATTCGCGCTTGTTGGTGTTTCACGCCAGCGCGATTTGTCGTCCACACCAGGGCAAGCAGTCGGAAGCTCTATCTTTACACCTCGTACTTCAGACAGAGAGACAACACCGAGCATAACGATAACTTACTGCCTAACCCACATCGCAACATGCTCACCCACATCACCCAGTCGCCGCTCGACAATGATTAACTTCGCTGGCGGGACATGGATACCCGTAGGGAAGCATTTCATATTCCACCAAGCTGGTGGCTTGCCCCCCCCCCCCCCTCTATCACCTTTGGAACTGGCACATGTCCTCTACGGCTGAAAAACCCTCAGTCCAGAAGGCAGTGCGCCTATTGCCTGGGATCTTCCGTGTAGGGAAGTGCTTCCACCTACTGGAGTCCTCTGCGAAGGTCTGGTGGAAGGAGTAGAGCATGGGCACCGTCCAACGTCACTCCCAACGCCCTCGGCGCCCTCAACTTCCGGCGGTGAATCACGTAGGCAAGCTCCGCTCTGCACGCTCGCTCGTCGCTCAGGACGGTCCGGACACCTAGGGCGGGTGATATGGTTCTATACATACTGCCGGATTCTGAAGTTTGACTAGGGCGGGTGCCGGATCCGGTCCAGGGACCACTTTGACAGCGAGAAGAGGAGGGTCGCGGTTAGGCAGAAAGTCGAGTGCGCACTGTGACTCGCCCGCGCTCACCTGACAAGCTTCGGCCGTGCTCCGCATGGATGACGACGAAAACCACCGTGGCGGCAGGCTTATTTAGTGTCCTCAAGACGCTGTGCCGGCCCTTGAGTGACCGAACCGTGTATGGTCACCCCACGAGCGGCGGGCGTGGGCTGGGTGGTGACGGCCAACTGACCGTTCGCAGCGCGTCGCGCAAGCATACATTTATGCGGGCCGCGGCGAGGGCTACTAATGTGCCGATATCGGTACCCTAAAGTTAGCCGTGGGCAGGCGTCCAGCCCTCCTTCCCCTTAGGAATATATGGCGCTTGGAGTTGCGACGCCCGATGGCACACCACTACTCGGCGCCGGCGGCTCGCAGCGTGTGGGGGTGGGTAGGAGCTACTAACTGGCGCTGCTGCGATGGTTAACTGCCCGCCCGCACTTGTCAAAAATCAGCCGGTTTGAGCCCTACGTGCGATGCCTATTGGGGGTTGGCCGTTGCGGCGTCGTCACGGAGCCTATTGTGAGGCGTTAAAGTACAGCATGGCGGAAGTCCCACGGATTACGGGTAACCACGCGAGGCGCGATGTGGGCCCAATGTACTATGAGGACGGCACGACATGGTACGGGTAAAAGTTACGGAAGTCGGGCCCGCCGGGGACTTCTTTGCGACTACGGAGCCTAGCAAAAAGTGGCGATTACACGGTATATACAACGATTACAAGCCCATTCCATGGGAAAATCGCGATTTCGGGCCATTACAGTGTAATTACGAGACAGGTTGGGAGGCTAGTGATCCTAAAGCTAGTGAAATTTTCGGGTAATTTCTTGATCGCCTTTTGCAACTGGCCCACGTAATTATATATTGAAATTATACTTAGATACGTTCCACACAACGGTGTCATCGTCATCGTCATCGGTGGTACGTTGACGTACGGGTACCGTGTACTGCCGATGACGCGATGACGCGATGATGCACGCACATGTCACACGCAAACATGCCATTTGGGACGTCGTGTGACATGAAAATCGTCATCATGTCATCGCGTCACCACCGCTTGGTGGAGGCGGGACCATGCGCACGGCGACAAGCCACCGTATACGTGATGCACAGCCACCCCCTCAAACTTCGGAGCAACTCAGCACCAGCTAAATTCCGACCAATTACCCGCAGCATATCGCAGGTACCGCATTGGCGCGTGTTATGGCGTTGTAGGTGTGACCGCGCCGCTAGCGTTGGATCGCCCCAGTGTCGTAAAAGCAAGGTCAACGCCCCGTGGTCGGGGTGTTGCACGGGTTGAGGCAACTAGCTTGACACGGAAACAATATCGGTAGCCGTGGAGCGAGGGACTCGCTTGGGGAGCACGCGGGAGGGAGAATGAGAGGTACGGTAGCTCTGTAGTTTAGCGTCGATGTGCTATACGGGATGTATTGGGGGGGGGGGGGGGGTTATTAATCGAGGTTTGGAAGCGGAGGCATATCATCGGCTGTCGCTCATGGAAGCCCAGCCGTACATCCAAGAGCGACAGCCAGGTTGACCACTTAGTGAACCTATGTTATCTTTGCTGTATGCTGAAACTAAAGAATAGGGGCTGGTGGGCGGATGGGTCGTGCCGCGTGCGATGGCGGCAGGGCACAGCAATGCCGTGGCGTGCGGGTGGGACGAGATCTCGCTGGATGCCCCGCCATGCCCGCGCAGTGACGCGGTGACCGTCGTGTATAGAACGCTTTGTTCGTCATCGGAAGAATTATATTTCACGTACTATGTTCACGTACCACCGATGACGATGACGATGACGGTATCGGGCCCTGCATAGAATGACCCTTAAACATCATATGGGTTTGGTTACATTGTGCGGGGCGGAAAGCGTCTAGAGAATGTACGGAAAGTATTCACGAGCATCGTCTTACAGCCAACGGTAATAATTCTAGATATGTTAATGGGATTTTCTCTTTTCAACATGCTAACTGCTGCCCTAGCGCTTCCCGTACGGTTTGGCGGTTCCATCCGCTTGTATTACCGCCAGGTCTTTGTACGGGTTGCCCCACCTCCCGTGACGCCCCACTACATGTTGGGAAGCTACGTAGGGCAGCCACCACCACTCGCATGGCCATCTTCCAGCTCGATATCTTCGGCAACGGCTTCGCGTACATGTAGGCGCGAGTATCACAGCTGATCAAGTCCGCACCATGGACCAAGTCGTCGGTGTGAGTCGTCGTGCCGCGCACATGCGTCATTACCTCATCGGCAGCGGCGCCCCCCTCCCCCCCCCCCCCCCCCCCCCCCCCCCCCGATAATTGTGCTTTGTTAACTTTGTTCGTGCACCCGTGGTGGTTTCCCAGTCCCTCCCCCGTTTGGAAAACGAGACAGTTTTGGTGACCATATGCACGACAAGGTAGTGGAGCTAGGGAGTCCCGGGGGGGGGGGGGGGGGGGGGGGGGTCTTTAAACCCCAGCACCCGAAGCCGAGTCGCAATACGGGTATACATGGCTCCCACCGTGGAGCAACTTCTCGCAGTACACGTGACACTTCCGAGCGCATACAGTGGTTCAAACTCTGGAGGCTAAGTGAGGCGAGGACGCCTGTGCCGTCGGGATGGCCGTTGATGTCCTGCAAGACATCACTCGCGTCGCGCACCATCAATAATTATGGCATCTCGACATCGCGGTCGCTGTGTGTGGCGGCGTTTTTGCGAAACCATTATGCTCTGTCCGACTTGGGGAATGGCGCCACTCATGCGCCAGTGTCTTGAGAGAGCTCCACACTTTCGCTCTAACAAAGCCCCAACAACACCATGTCGGAGCTCTCTCAAGACACTGGCGCATGAGCGGCGCCATTCCCCAACCGCCATTCCCCAAACACCATGGGCGCACCTGCGTAAGCAACCAGACCAGCTAGATATTTAGTCAATACAAATTTGCAGCACATCCATGTAATTTAAACATGATCCCATTCCATACTGCCCGATGCATAGTGCCGCACACAGCATTGCAACGATGCAGTCCCAGAGACCGAGCGATCACATGCATAGCAAATGAATTACACGCCATTCCAGTCATGTGCCACGGCACAAGCCATGTCTATACAGAACGGTCAAAAAGTAGTTGACAGTCAATCACGGAGGGGGGTGTCACAGGCCGTGCATTGGCCGTGCGCGGGGGATAGATCGTTGAGTCGCTCAGCGGCGCAGCGCACGCATCGCCAAGAACCAGACATAATGCACCTGCACACGGCAACATATACGCACACACCACAGATCACACAGGGGGTCGACACACATTCTGACCGGCAGAAACTTTGATATGGTTCTATACATACTGCCGGATTCTGAAGTTTGACTAGGGCGGGTGCCGGATATGGTCCAGGGATCACTTTGACAGCGAGGGGAGGAGGGTCGCGGTTAGGCAGAAAGTCGAGTGCGCACTGTGACTTGCCCGCGCTCACCTAACAAGCTTCGGTCGTGCTCCGCATGGATGATGGCGAAAACCACCGTGGCGGCAGGCTTTAGTATCCTCGAGACGCTGTGCCGGGCTTTGAGTGACCGAACCGTGTATGGTCGCCCCACATAGCGGCGGGCGTGGGCTGGGTGGTGATGGCCAACCGACTGTTCCGGCGCGTCGCGCAAGCATACATTTATGCGGTCCGCGGCGAGGGCTGCTAATGTGCCGATACCGGTACACTACAGTTAGCCGTGGCCAGGCGTCCAGCCCTCCTTCCCCTCAGGAATACGGCGCTTGGAGTTGCGACGCCCGATGGCACACCACTACTCGGCGCCGGCGGCTCGCATGGGCGGGGTGGTGGGTAGGAGATAGTCACTGGCGCTCCGGCTGCTGCGATGCATGGAAAAGTGTCGTCCGCGCGGGGGACTTGCAGCAATTCAGCCGGCGGTTCAAGGCCGTTGGCCGTTGCGGCGTCGTCACGGAGCATGTGCTGAGGCGTTAAAGTACAGTGTGGCGAAAGTGCCACACGTTATGGGTTGCCGCGCGAGCCGCGATGTGGGCCCAATGTACTGTGAGGATGGCACATGCTACTGGTAGTCTTGAATTACGGACTGCAGACAGCCGGGCACGCCGGTGCGACTACCGAGCCTAGCAAAAAAAGTGGCGATTACACGGTAGATACGGCGATTACCAGCCCATTCCGTGGGAAAATCACGATTACGGGCCATTACAGTGTAATTACGAGACATGATGGGAGCCTAGTGTACGTGTGGGGTCGGGCAGTGGAAATATAAAAATCAAAAAAGGGAATACAAAGGAGGCGGATTCCGCCCGTAGATTAGGGACTTGGCCTTCCGAGGATAACACGCCACGTGCAATGCCAGCAAGCGGAATACTCTATGCGGGATCATGTGGTCGGGCCGTAAGACAATTGGCATGTTAAGCATCAAAGACTACGCGGGAAAAAAGTTGTAAGAAATTGTGAATTTCAAATAGGGACATGGCCGTCATACTAAGGGTCACACGCTACGCGCTCTCAACATTAGCGGACCCTATACGGCTTCGTGCAACCGGGCCGTAAGACTGTCGGGATGTTTAGCAAAGACCAAGCGGGAATGAAGTTGGAAGAAATTTAGAACACTACTTCCCGCGGTTACCCTTTCGGTAGTTTGCGGTTCGGGGAAATCCCGGATTCACGGCATGTGCGTGACGCGCCCCAAGCACGACTCCCGCATTGTCTACACACAAAGTAATCCTTACATGGTAACATTACCATTATGGCGCCAACAATCCGCAACTCCGCCCGCGAAGCGCAGCATCGCCAACCGACTAGCACATACTCCACGCCATATGTTGGCTCAGGTAGGCCACAGCTCACCCCACCGATCACGCGACGCCGCCTGCGCGACAGCATAAAGGTCTATATGAGCAAGTGGTCAGCGGGTGGAGCCCGCTCCCCCCCCCCCCCCCCCCCCCCCCCCCTCCCCCAGTCGCGGTTGTTGGTTTTTTACTCGCAGACACCCACAATCCTGGAATCGCGTTTTGCTGACGACATACGCAACTAGAGCAAAATATGGTTTGACAGAAAGTTAGCTTACTTCAATTAGAGGGCCCGGACATTTTACGATATGGCCTAAGTCGTCGATAATAGCGGCAGCGGCATTGGTGGGAAGCTTGGTGGATGGGTCGGCGCGCAAATCGGCGGCCGCAGTGTCCCCACGGAGATCCCGCAGCGCACCCCGCATGTCCGGCCGCACCAATCGCGATCCGCCCACCATCGTAGCGTATTGAGGTCCGCTTTGTGGCACGGGCATTTTAGGTGTTGGGATGGGATGGCTAGGGGATTTAGCATGGGTGATCGGCCGCGTGTGCAGCGTGTACCAACGGCCCGAACCGCCATGAGTCTAACAATGCTCGGGGTTTTTCGCACTACGGCCCGGGTTACCGCGAAACGTGCCGTGTTGAAATTTCAAATAAGCAGGGGTGCTCGTCGGGGGCAGTCCACCCACTTGACACGCCGAGCGTCGAATGGCGACCCTAATGTTTTCTCACGCCGGGACTGTGCGCAACGCCGGATGTTGACGAGGAATATTGTGCGAGCGGGATGGATTTAGCTGACAATGTGTATATTCCATCATATCCTCCTACTGCTCCACCATTTTGCAGTATTGGCGGGCTCACAAACCACATTTGTAAAATACCAAGAATATTGAACGCGGGTTTGCAACTACGAACGAACTTTATAAGTGAAATAACAAACTAGCCGTATCGTCAACCAAAGCTCAAACTCAAAAACCCGGCCATGTCGCGCCTTTGGCCCGTCATCTGAAGGTGCCCTCCCGAGAAAATGTAACTTCGGAGTCGGCACCTCTAGAGAGCCATCGCTTTAAGTCAGCGTTAGTGTTTCGGCGAGCATTCGTTATCCCACCCGCCGATGTGCGGTACCCGTAATGTAACGACCAAATTCCGAGACGTACATTATTCCGGTACCTTAAATAGTGCTCGAATTTCATACTGGAGTGTTGTGCTTTGGCGGCAGTGGGAAGTTGCCAGAGGAGGCATGGCCTCGGGAGGCGGTAGTGGAATCTTGCCAGTGTGGGAATCCTTGCCTCTAGCTCATCCATGATGGTGTCGCTCGACACATAGGACTGCACCCAACTCAGCGCATTAAGCTTTGCTGCGCATTCGCCGATTATACCGCATCGACCTACATGTCGTATATAAATATGGCATAGAAAACCGAATTAACCCTAGTACACTGCGTACGTCTCGTGTAACGCGGTGCGCCGTCTCGCATGGTAGCGCGCGGTTCGCCAACATCTTAATGATGGGGTTTTACAAAAATCGCTGAGCACGCGCACTCACGCAATTTTCGCACAAGTACGCGCCGTCGACCGTCGTACATGTATTCGTCGCTACATGTATTCGCATACCCGTATGCTGAGAAGGACATGGACTGCCGCGAGTTCTGGGGTGCATTAGGCTGAATCTGCCTACAAAAGAAAACGGTTTGATGTTGTGAGGTGAGGAGCCTACTCGCGGATTTGCTGTATCGATTATTACATCAGATTATTAACATATGCGCACTACAAACATAATTCACATCAACTATGAAAGGTTGCCAGCAAAAGAGAGACATAAGCTTGAAACCAATAAGGTCGAGCAAGAAGCCAAGGAGCCAAGAAACAAGGAGGAGCCAAGGGAACCACGAAGTCGCCAAGCTGCCAGGAACCAAATAAAGGGACCACCGCCCCGGGGTAGGCTATCAGCCGCGGCGAGGACGCTCGCAACCAATGACCCGGGTCATAGCAACACATGCCGACGAGCGACGCGACGCAGGCGCAAGAGCACATCACGTGCCGAGCGCGCGGCCGCGACCCCGCCAAGAACGTTGTCTGCATGTGCCATGTTGATGAGCAAGGAGAAACGGCGGCGCCACGCAGACAAAAGCTGGCCGATTTTTTGGCCAGTGTGTGTGTGGCTAGCTTTCGCGAGCTCCACCAAGAAGGCCTCAGCGTGCGGGGCCAGTGAGCCAAACTCGGAAACGGCGAAAGGAACAAAGCGAAGCATGCCGGCGGCGTTTCGGACACCCTCGTCATACTTTTGGATTTTGTGGCGCTCTGCAGCCCGCAATAATGCTGTCGTTGGATCCGAGCTTGACACGCCGAGGAGAGGGGCAATGGTTGTATCAACAGCAACCGTGTTCCCGCGGATACCACCATACCAATAATAAAGCCCAACATTCGTTCGGCCGGCCGTCGCTGCCCTTCGGAAGAGAAGCAAGCACTGACGGGTCCGTGAGGATCTGGACACCCACGCCCAGCACGGACTTCACGTCGTGGCAAACGTCGGAAAGGCCATGTGCCGCCCACTCGTGTGCGACGTGATTGGAGTCGCCCCCGGAGCAACGTGCCACGTACGTGATCAGCGTACGCGACCGCCCAAGTTGAAGGAGTGAAATCCACGCCAGCATCCTCAAAACGGGCCAGCATACCTTGTACCGAGAAGGAGCAAAAAGCACAAGGGCGTGGCTCGCCAAGGGAGAGCACAGGAGCCGCCGGAAGGCCAACATGCGGCAAGCGGCAACGCGGAACATGGAATCGTAGTACTCAGGGGAACTCTCACGGACTTCACCAAGGCGACCCTCACTTGGAGGATCAGTCACCAAGAACGCTGTCGCAGCGCGTAAGAGGCGGCCTCGGAAGCGGTTGCTGTCAGGGCCGCTTGTAAGCTTACGCGCAGGAAGCTTTGCGAAGCGGTGGAATGGTGTGAATGCGGTGGCTCAGGGTTTCCAGTACTTTCCGCATGGAGTGCAAGGGGAAGTCCGAGTAATGCTGGATAGCTTGGAGGTCGGCCGCCGAGCGCATTGCAGACGCCGGCTCGGCCCCAACGGCCGGCACGGGCAACATGGGAGCGCTTGGAGGGGAGCAACTTTAGGGCAGAGGCCAACGGCCCTGCTAGATCCTCGAGCACCGCGTCTCCACACTCGTAACGACACGGGTATGAGCAGCGCGAAGCTTGACAGCCCACATCGGCGCCGACACGTTGGCGCCGGCATCGGGCTCCATCGGGGTGGCCAAACCCTGGTGAATCGAGGACGCCCCAACAAGGTAGAGGCTATGAGTGCTGGATACGCCGGACGGGTCGGAAAGGAACGCGCCGGCTTCGCTGAGGGTGGCGTGTTGAGCACGGAGGAAAGCCACAGCTTGGCCAACCACAAGGGCGGCATCGCCGATGTGGGATGCATCTGCGATAACCACATTATCGCCGATGCCGAAGCCCCCAAATTGGACCGGGAGGGACAGCTGCGTATAGGGATGGGCGGCCGCCGGGAGCTGGCGTTCGCAATATCCCCCACGCGAGTGGTGGCGGGAGGCCGGTACACCATCCCGCATTATTAGATTTAGATGAGTCGTCCGATGGAGTGGGCGCCCTCTGAAACGCGTCGACCGCCGTCCATTTCGCCCAGCGGAAATGTACGTTCCCGCGCAGTCAATAAGGAATGAATAGGCTCTTATTCCTTATTGCATGTCACGGGGGGCCCGGACCCCCCTGCGTGACACCCAATAAGGAATAAGGGCTTATTCATCCTTATTCATTCCTTATTCATTTAGCGACTACCGGCCGTACGATACACCGTTACGGTAATCGCACGGTCGCGATGAAAGGTTCATAACGCGAGGGCAATAAGCAATAAGCGGCGTAGCACCAGTGTTACTTTGTGGCATAGGAAATGCCTACGGGTACATACCAGGTACCTGTACCTGGTACCAGCACCTACCGGTTGCCGAAGCTGCACAGCACGTCCGAGGATCACCCTCACACACACGTGGCCCGGACTCTGAACCGTGTGCGCATCACTCATCCATCCCGCCTCACGCGGGATGCGAGCCGCTTTTAGGCGGCTTGATGTGTTGATTTTTTTGTACTACTTTTACCACAAGTAGGTGGATTTGTTTCTGCCCTTTTTGTAATTCACACCAGTACCTACCGGTACGGATGTCCTCCTGCTCGACCTTGGTTTCGGACTTATGTCTCTCTTCTACTGGCAACCTTTCATAGTTGCTGTTAGTTCTGTTGTCGTGCGCTTCTGTGAAAGCCCTGATGTAATTAATTTTTACCGGTACGGATATGAGACCGGGGTGGGTCAGTTCGCGGACGTCATCACGAACTGGTACAGGGTAGCGACTACCCGTACCCTGTATCCCTGGTAGGATACGGTTCCACAGATGTATGTGGGTGACAATATACCAACCACGGCGGGCTTTCCGCAACTGGATCGCTGCCTACAAGGAATAAACTGCCGTCGTAGAGACGTTGCAATAAGGGTTTCACTAGTCCGCCAGTCCTGGGGGCGGAAATGACTACAGGTACAGGTAGCGACAGGTACAGGTACAGGTCAAGAGCCGAAATTGGCAGGAAGGTAAAGTGAAAAGAGTGGAGGAAAAAACGGAGTCAGGGAGGGCGCTGCGTGTAACGCAACGAAAACTGGAAGATGGCAGGCTGAGCTGTTATGGCTGCTTTTATGTCTACTCGTGCTGCACCCTAAAAGGGCGCAACGACAGGTGCCTAGTTCCCGTACCACTAAGCAGCACTAGCAACTGAAACGGGGTTAGGTCAAGGGAGGAAACCCCATAAACTAGTTTAGATCATTTCAAAGTTGAGTATGGTTTTGCCAGTCATGAGCGAACGGAGAGAGCGGTGGATTGACGGAGAAGAGGTAGCGCCAGGTCATGAAGGAGACACCGGGATGGCCACCGACCGCTGCGGAGTCATGTTGGACTTGGAAGTGGCAGAGGGAGTCGATGTGGCCAAAGAAGGGTTGGGGCCATGCGCCAGGTGAAGGAAGAACGTTGGGGTCGATGTAGTCCAGAACGACGTCGGAGTTAGTGGCCCAGCCGCCTTGGTAGCGAATGTGGGACAATGGTCCTCCGATGGCGTTGGCCGCAGACGCTGCTCCCTTGCGAAGGATGTGTGAGGTCCAAGAAGTGCTGGCGGGAGGGGCAGCGCCGACAAGACGAACGGTTGTAGACAACCAGTCCGACATTGTAGCGGCGGCCCAAGGTTTTGACTGCTCGCCTGGGGTGACCGCCCAGAAGTTTGTTTCAGCCAAGGCAACAGTAACAAGGGAACGGATTGTACGTTGTCGATGAAGTGGTGCAGGAAGGAGACGTGCAACTCGGGGGTGTTCTGACACCGGAAGGAGAAGCACGCGCAAGTCGTCTGGTCCCCGTCGGCCAGCGCGACCTTTCTTGCGGTACACCTGCAGGGTAATGTTGTAATCGTCGACATGCACATCCCGCACTCGGCAGGACACGCCAGTAAGTTCCCTGGCAAAGAACATGAAGTTGACAACCGAGGCCACGAGGGCTCGGAAGTTGTACTGGTACTTTGTGGTGGGAGCAGACAAAATCAACTCCGCCCTTTCGACGAAGGTGTAAGCTACATCAGCAGGCAGAGTCGCAGAACTCGCAAAGGGGATGTTTCCAGACGGCGTTGCCGCAGCATCAGCCCATGCCTAGCTGCAGTAAGGTGCATGCTGACCTTGGCGATTGGGTCGAGGTTGTGCAGCTCGAAGAACGTGTTGATTGTAGACAGGTAAGGCTGCAGCGACTTAGCCCCAATGTTAGGGTTACCGCTATAACCCTACCTGCATACTCATACCCATCATACTCGTAAACACATGCATGCTCGTTTATCTATATATACTCGCTCGTACCTGTACTAGTCATCTGCTCCAGCAACTCCGACGAAAGGCGCCCCACACCGTCACTCGTGCTCACCTTCGCAACCACGCCCGCGTCCACCGCCACGTCCTCGTCCACGTCCGCGACCTGCAGCTGCTGCCGCCACCCGAGCGGTAGCGGTTGCCTTGGCGCTGCTAGCCACAGCTGCCTCGAAGACGCGACGCTCGTAGTCCCTCATGAGGTCTCCAAAAATCGCGGAGCCCAGATGCTCAGAAGCGGGCTGAAAGTGCCGAGCTCGCAGCACGTCCAGAACACCTTGGTCACCGTGCACACGCTTGACCTCATTGAGCCTCCGTAGGAAGGCCAAACGAAAGCGAAACGCCTTGTCGATGGCTTCGGCGTGGTTCCGAGCTCTCGCGAGGTAGCGGGTGAAGTCCCGGTTTGCAGCAGGGACGTAGGGCAGGAGCTCGTCGAGAGCCACGAAAAGTGCGGCCAAGTGGGCGCCGAAACACGACATCCATAGATACTCCTCCTTGGCCGGCAGACGCCGGTCATCCTGCTTGAGTTACTCGTTCGTTAGGTCGGTGCTCAGGAAGAAGAGTCCAGGCACTCGGCTGACCGGCCGAACGGCCTCGTAACCAGACTCTGCTCGCCGCAGTAGCTCTGGCACCGCGAGGTAGTCATCCTCGTCACTCACGGATTTTGCTCCGACACGGCCGCTCTGGGCTAGCAAGTCGGGGCGCTCTGCGGCTCCCCCGCTGCCTGTTGGCTGTCCCGCGATGCACTGCCCGGAACCGGAACCATGTGCCCCATCTCCATCAACAACGCGCTCACGAGCCGACAGTTGGGCCAACGCTGTTGCAAGCAAGCTCGCGCAGCAATGTTGACTGGGCCTTCACGTCTGCGTGTAGCGATTCGAGCATCGGCTCAACGACGGGTTCTTCTCCATCTTGCATGGTAGCGCACGGACGTACGGATGAGAATGTCACACAGGGGTGGTGAGCCGGGTGTGGTCTTGATCAACCTGGGGTGACCTTGCTCGCAACATGTTGCGAGACAGTTTTAACATCTCTGCGTGTAACCCAAAGAAAACTGGAAGATGGCAGGCTCAGCTGTTATGGCTGCTTTTATGTCTGCTCGAGCTGCACCCAAAAAGGGCGCAACGACAGGTGCCTAGTTCCCGTACCACCGAGCAGCACTTGTAGCTGAAAAGCCATTAGGTCAAGGAAGGAAACCCCATAAACTAGTTTAGACCAATACCGTTGCGCCTGATGTTTGTACTGTTGTATATCGGTACCTGACCAAGTATTATATTGCCACGGATTAAAATTTCCGTATTTAAAAAGCAAAGCAGTACAATGTTGAAGCCCGTATTCGAATGGATTACATATCACAGATTTAACATATATCTGAGACCCGGAATCTGCTGAGATTATCTGTAATCCTTATTCGAATACATGAATATATTCGTCACATATCGCATGAGCAATCTGTGACGTCACAGATTTTAGCTTGCAATTGTCTCATATTCGCGAGAAGTAAATTAAAGAAAAGTTCGCCCCGGATCATCGGCCGAAGCCGCCCCAACATTTGACCCCAGCAATTGCAGTCGTAGGTATGGCATAGCCTTTAGACCGTTGCCTCATTCGAACACAGAAGGGCTAATGCACCAACCGGATAAGCTGCGACAGTCTCCGCCGTTTGGAGACTGAGATAACAAACAAAAGTGGTGTGCATTGGTGGTGCAAAGACGAGAGGCTTCAATGTTGTAACAAATATATCCATTACAAGGTTGCCACCACCCGCTGATATATACCCTATGGTTGGCGTCGGCACTGGTCGTCAGACCATGCCGACCTTATATTACCACGCTTACTGCAAGAAGCGCCACCGAGGAGAGTCGAACAGAAGACAAAACGGCTGCCCGTACATTATTATGCCAAAGATTGTGCAAGACAAGTTACACAGTAGCACACTTGTCACAAAACCGGGACACATGTCCGGACGATGTTGCCATGAAATGAAAGAGCCGGGAATCGGTCCGCCGTGGACCTCGTGAGTAGGAGACCACCGCTCTACCGAGCGGATAGATAACGAGGCATGTCGCGAGAATCTGAGACAATTGGCACCTAATATGTGACGCCACATGTTTGACGTCCTAGATATTTCGAACCCGTCCGGTATGTTTCCATGCCCCACTCCGCCCCGCCCCGCCCATCGCCCAGCAGCTCCGCCCGCCCGGTCGCGACGCATCAATCCACCCGCCGCGTCCGCTCGAGCCCCACCCCGTCGCAACACCCCCGCCAACCCTCGCCCGTTGCCGCACCCACCCGCCGATATAATGGCGAGTTGCCCGCCATCTCACGCATGCGGCGCCCTACCTGTAGTCCCGGGCGGGCCGTTGACTTGTGATGTAGGCGGAGATTACGACCAAGGCGGTGAGGCGGGACCTCAAACTGATACGGGACCTCCGTACCGGCTGCCCCCCCCCCCCCCCCCCCCCCCCCCCCACAACTTGCACACGATAGGGTGGGCTGCGCGGTATTATTGGGGCGGGGTGGCGGGTGGGGTTGGGGTGGGCAATCATGGTCAGTGGTGGTGGTGATGGTGGTGGTGGCTGTGGCGGCCCATCCGGCGGGGCGCCGCAGTGGCGAGCAGGACAGGTAGCGGTGTGTGATATCTGAGGCATGTGTTAGTTTCATTCCAATAGAGTCCGTACCAGATATCGTTTGTCAAAGATTAGTCGTACGGAGTACGGGAATACGGGGAATTATCTGTTACGCTCGAACTGTGACGTGCAATCTGAAATCTATTCGAATGTTGGGGGCTATTCGATGAGTGAGGAACTATCGCGTTCGCCGCGTGCCGTAGTCACGTGCCACCTAGCTGTGAAGGAAGGTACGCGTGGTGGAGAAGGTGAGTGCTATTCCACTGAGTGATGGTGGAGTATGGTCGGGTTACATGCCGACAGGCGCCGTGCCTGATATATCCTGGATCACCCACCCACCGCCGCCTGGGCGGGCCCGACGACCGTCTTCGGCCCTCGGAATCGCGGGCCCTTCCTCCGCCTCCACCCCCGGCTGGGGATGGGGGCGGGGATCGTGCACGGGTGGCGCCTTGGTAGCCTTGGCCCCGCCCGTGCTGCCACTGCCGCGGAGGAGCAGTGTGAGCTGGACACCGGCGTCTTACGTCGTTGCTTGTCCGGTCAAGTCCCTGTTCGTTGTTCTTTGAGCACCCTCTCCCTTCCTGTCCTGTCGGCGCCTCCACATTACATTCGGCCTAGTGCCGCTATTGGAGTGGCCCGGGATGTTGTGCTGGGAAGGGAGTTCTACGTGCGGCGGAAGGGGACGCGACCGAGCTGGCGGCGGATCTGGCGCTGGGCGGAACAAAGCGCGCTGGACACCGGCGTCTTACGTCGTTGCTGGCCCGGTCGGCTCTGCATTCCCTACTCGTTGAGCACTTTCTCCCTTCCTGTCCTGTTGGCGCCTCCACATCACATTCGGCTCAGCGCCGCTATTGGAGTGGCCCGGGATGTTGTGCTGGGGAAGGCGTTCTACGTTTGGCGGAAAAGGACGCGACCGAGCTGGCGGCGCATCTGGCGTTGGGTGGCATGCGTCTGTTGTGGCGCCCCGTTCTGGGTTGGACCCCCCCACTTCCGCTCCTTGCTGCGAGACCGCAACTTCGAAGCTCCTTTCCTGTCGGCGCCTTCACATTACATTCGGCCTAGTGCCGCTATTGGAGTGGCCCGGGATTGTGTGCTGGGGAGAGCGTCCCTACTGCGTGGAGCGGCGGCAGGCTGGTGGCGATGCCTGGTCGGAGGCTACCATGGCGGTTCCCGCCTCTGTTGGCCCGTAGCTGGATTTCCTTCTGGATTTCCTTCTGGATTTCTGTGTGGATTTCTTGAATGTTGCGTCTAGCTCATGTAATCATATATCAGGCGACGCGATGTGGCCGACAGGGCGCGGGCGCTGCCCGTCACCTGACGGGCGCGCGATACGCGTCTGGTGTGCTATGATGATTAGGGCTATTCAGGGCATAGGATATATATCCTCACACATGCTGTCCTGTGCATGCAGTCACAATGTGTGCTTATGTACCTACCGCCGGTCTTGCTTTTCGGGTACTACTGACGTACCGGTACTGTAGTGATTTTTCCTGATCGCCTTGCGCAGCTGCCGCTATTCGTAGCTACATTTAGCATTGAGTGACACATGGTCGCTATTTATTTATACATAGCGACGAGCCAGTCATGTCTTCCGCCCGAGCCAGCCTGCTGGCTGGCTCCGCGCCCGCCGCATAGTGACCATACTGACAACCGACTAATCCTTGTACTAACAATATTTAATCACGAACCAGTACGAAAACTTGTACGATACCCATACACGGGTACACATAGTACGGTAGTCGCTAGTACCCGTAGCAGATATGATGTGTTGATTATTTTGATTTTGGCGGCGGCTTGATGTGTTGATTTTCTAGTACTACTGGCAGCAGATATATATACAGTACTTACATGAGCTAGCAGCAGAAGGCGATATCAGGAAACCACCAAAAAAATCACTGGCAGCAGATATGCTACGGCGGGGTTATCCATATCACCGTACTGGTAAAAGTAGAGTTCGACCGTACTGGTACGCGGGTTTAGTGTCGCCGGACGATAATGGTGTCGGTGTACTACAGGCGTCAAAAGCAGTGAACGGGTTTTAACAGCCGAACTCTAAATCGGTGCCTCACGCTGTACGTACGGCGAGCCGTTCGGTACCGGGTGTACAGTATGATCTAAACTAGTTTATGGGGTTTCCTCCCTTGACCTAACCGCTTTTCAGCTACAAGTGCTGCTCAGTGGTACGGGAACTAGGCACCTGTCGTTGCGCCCTTTTGCTTTTTAGGTGCAGCACGAGTAGACATAAAAGCAGCCATAACAGCTGAGCCTGCCATCTTCCAGTTTTCGCCGCGTTCCACGCAGCGATGTTTAAAACTGTCTCGTAACTTGTTGCGAGCAAGGGCACCCCAGGTTGTTCAAGACCACACCCGGCTCATCACCACCCGTGTGTGATATTCTCATCCGTACGTCCGTGCGTTACCATGCCAGATGGAGAAGAACCCGTCGTTGAGCCGACGCTCGAGTCGCTACACGCAGACGTGAAGGCCCAGTCTACATCATTGCGCGAGCTTGCTACAACGATGGCCCAATTGACGGCTCGTGAGCGCGTTGTTGATGGAGAAGGAGCACATGGTTCCGGTTCCGGGCAGCGCATCGCGGGACAGCCGACAGGCAGCGGGGGAGCCGCAGAGCGCCCCGACTTGCTAGAGCTAGCCCAGAGCGACCGTGTCGGAGCAGAATCCGTGAGTGACGAGGATGACTACCTCGCGGTGCCAGAGCTACTGCAGAGAGCAGAGTCTGGTTACGAGGCCGTTCGGCCGGTCAGCCGAGTGCCTGGACTCTTCCCCCTGAGCACAGACCTAACGAACGTCGAGTAACTCAAGCAGGATGACCGGCGTCTGCCGGCCAAGGAGGAGTATCTATGGATGTCGTGTTTCGGCGCCCACATGGCCGCACTTTTCGTGGCTCTCGACGAGCTGCTGCCCTACGTCCCTGCTGCAAACCGGGACTTCACCCCCTACCTCGCGAGAGCTCGGAACCACGCCGAAGCCATCGACAAGGCGTTTCGCTTTCGTTTGGCCTTCTTACGGAGGCTTAATAAGGTCAAGCGTGTACACAGTGACCAAGGTGTTATGGACGTGCTGCGAGCTCATCACTTTTTGCCTGCTTCTGAGCATCTGGGCTCCGCGATTTTTGGGGACCTCATGAGGGACTACGAGCGTCGCGTCTTCGAGGCAGCTGTGGCTAGCAGCGCCAAGGCAACTGCTACTGCTCGGGTGGCGGCAGCAGCTGCATGTAGCGGACGTGGACGAGGACGTGGCGGTGGACGCGGGCGTGGCCGCAAAGGTGAGCACGAGTGACGGTGTGGGGCGCCTTTCGTCGGAGCTGCTGGAGCTTTGCGAGGCCACCTTTCGGTGACCGCCGCAAAGCGCACCCTTGCAGCTCAACGGCGGGATGAGCGCCATGTGTCAGGACCTGACCCCCCCCCCCCCCCCACACCTTACAGACTTCATTTAGACCTTCCTCGGTGCGGCGCTTCTCACAGCTACAGCCGAGTGCGGCTCAACCATCCGCACACTTGCACATGGCGGCTCAACCAACCGCCTCCCGTACCATCCCATCACTGCGTCCGTCGGTTGTTACACTGCGTGTTACAACTGGTTCGCAACGACCAAGCTTCGCGCGTGTACGTTACGCGCGTGACAGGCGCTACGAGCGCGAAGGGCGCGCGGGGCGGCCCTCATACCTGAACCTAGCCCCGCAAACCCGTACTGGTGCTATCGCAAACCCGTCCAGCAACTACCGGCCCACCGCCGGGAACCTAACCGCTGTTGCGGAGTGCTTTGCAAACGTTAGTCGCCCTCATGGTACTCTGTCGGTAAAACGACGCACTTACGTAATTGACGAGCCCGAAGTAGTCGCCCCCTGGGCTGCTTCACTGCGATCACGACTGCAGGATGCTTTCGGCTCAAACGAACTAGGCGAGCGGACGCTCGACATGCTCTCCAGCTCCCTCACCGCTCAGACACTCAAGAGCTACGCCGGCAGACTGTCGGAGTTCGCGGAGTTCTGCCACGACTCCGAGAACATCAGCCCGCTGGAGGCGACCACTGCTACTGTCGTCCGGTAGGTTGGCTGGATTGGTGAGCGAGAGCACATTGGAACTAAGTCGCTGCAACCCTACCTGTCCGCAATCAACACGTTCTTCGAGCTGCACAACCTCGACCCAATCGCCAAGGACAGCCTACACCTTACTGCAGCTAGGCGTGGCTGGGCTGATGCTGCGGCAGCGACGTCTGGAAGCCGCCCTTTTGCGAGTTCCTCTGCCTGCTGATGTAGCTTACAGCTTCGTCGAAAAGGCCGAGTTGATTGTGTCGGTTCCCACCACACAGTACCAACACGACTTCCGAGCCCTCGTGGCCTCGGTTGTCAACTTCATGTGCTTTGCCAGGGGACTTACTGGCGTGTCCTGCCGAGTGCGGGATATGCATGTCAACGATTACAACATTACCCTGCAGGTGTACCGCGAGAAAGGCCGCGCTGGCCGACGGGGACCAGACGACTTGCGCGTGCTTCTCCTTCCGGTGTCAGAGCACCTTCGAGTTGCACGTCTCCTACACCACTTCATCGACAATGTACAATATGTTCCCCTGGTTACGGTTGCCTTGGCTGAAACAAACTTCTGGGCGGTCACCCCCACCGAGCAGTCAAAAACTTGGACTGCCGCGACAATGTCGGACTGGTTGTCTGCAGCCGTCCGTCTTGTCGGTGCTGCCCCTCCCGCCGGCACTTCTTGGACCTCACGCAGCCTTCGCAAGGGCGCAGCGTCTGCCGCCAACGCCATCGGAGTTCCTTTGTCCCACATTCGCTACCAAGGCGGCTGGGCCACTAACTCAGATGTCGTTTTGGACTACATCGACCCCAACGTTCTTCCTTCACCTGGCGCATGGTTTTTCTTCGGCCACATCGCCCCCCTCCGCCACTTCCAAGTCCAACAGGACTCCGCAGCGGTGTCCTTTCCGGTGCCTCCTTCATGACCTGGCGCTACCCCTTCTCCGTCAATCCACCGCTCTCTCCGTTCGCTCATGACTGGCAAAACCAGACTCAACTTGAAATGATCTAAACTACTTTATGGGGTTTCCTCCCTTGACCTAACCGCTTTTCAGCTACAAGCGCTGCTCAGTGGTACGGGAACTAGGCACCTGTCGTTGCGCCCTTTTTAGGTGCAGCACGAGTACATAAAAGCAGCCATAACAGCTGAGCCTGCCATCTTCTAGTTTTCACGCAGCGCCCTCCCTGACTCCGTTTTTTCCTCCACGCTTTTCACTTCACCTTCCTTCCAATTTCGGCTCTTGACCGTGTAAAACAGCCTGCGCGACCTTTTTGACAAAATCAGACTCAACTTGAAATGTAACATTTCAAAGGGGGGGGCGGGGGGGGACTGTGTGGTTTGCCGAAAAGGCGCTTTGGCTTGGTTTACAGTGTTTTCTAAGCCACTAGACTGTCGGCAACCCGCGAGACTGAACATAAAGCACGAAGTGAGGGAGGGAGGGAGGCGGCCCGCCACATGGTAGGCGGGGCGGGGCGCGAAGATGGAAGATGGTGACAGCAGATAGCCCGCTAGCTTTCATAAGAATTCTACCTTGATTGCGGCCGACTCGCAGCGTGGTGCTGGAGGTAACCGTGCGCGTTTGTACGGCAGATTTCGGGTGTTGGAGGATACCGGTACGCGGACTACCGTGCTTTTGAGTACGGTGTTTTAGCTGCGAGCATCGCATGCGTGTCGCATTTGTAACGCGTACGCAGGTGCACGCGCGCAGCGGTCGCCATGCGGAAAAGGAAACCCCGACTATTGGCAGTAAACATTATATCAAAGGGGCGGGTGCTGTGATGGTTTGCCGAGCTCAATCTTGGGGTACGACGCAGGAGGGCGTCGGCTGGCTCGAGTGGTAGACGAGGGGCAGTCAAATTTCCGGGGTCGGGCACCGGGCCCGAAGGCGGAGCCGGAAAGCGACCACTGGCCACTTCGGGGGACCGATGCCAGAGCGCACGCCCATGCGGCCCGGCGTGAAGAGGTCCGGGGAGGGCGGGAAGACAACCACCTCCGATGCCATTTCCGAGAGTCACTCGTGCCAGCCGCGGTCGGGCCAGTAGGGCACGATGACGGCAGCCGCCGCGCCAGAGGTGTGGAGTTTAATGACGAGGTTGTCAACGAGGCCTAAGGGGGGCTTGCACCAGTTGTGCTCACGACGCCAAGCGCCATCGGAGAGGCGCAGGCTGTCGGTGGCTTCGCTGCAAGGGTCACGCCAACGGGAGTTGTAGCGCGGGAGCCTCGCGTTCTCCATGGTAGCGAAGCGGTCGATGGTGTGACGCCCTCAGATGTTGTCGAGGTGGTTGAAGTGGCGGAGGCTGAACGCCCACTCGTCGTAGTCAGCAATTTAATTTGCGGCTGGGGCGGTCAGCCCAGATGATCGTTGCGGTCTTCATGTAGCGCGCACGGATGGAGATGTACTCGTTGGAGTCAAGGATGAGCCACAATTTTCGCAGCTCCGTCATGAGCAGTGCGAAGCGAGAGGTGAGGTTGGCGAGGACGTGGACCACACCCAAGTTGTCCTCGTGGACGAATAGCACTTGCTGCCCTCGCAGCTCCGAGAGGAATGTATGCACAGCGTACCGGACAGCCTTGAGCTCCTTGTAGGTGATGTGAAGCTCGCGGTTACCATCGTACCAGAATCCGCGCGCTTCGGTGGTCTCTTTGAGGACGGCGCCCCACCCGTAGCCGGAGCTGTCGACGTGCATGTAGGCCGTCTCCACTGGTTTGTAGATGGAACGGCCGTTGTTGTGGTTGGGGACCGTCGTCCACCACTCGAGGTTGCGTCGGAGTTGGTGCGTCATCTCGACGCGCCGGCTCCACGAGTCCTTCGTGCGCCGGAGCACGTCGTGCAGCTCGCGCAGGTAGGACCGTGCCGGCTTGATGGCGAGAAATAGGAACTGAGCACGGCCTGCCAAGACCGCGAGCTCGGGTTTTTAGGGTTGCGGATCAGGGTTGCGGATCATGTAGACGACCCGACGGCCAGCGCCTACGACGACGGCCATGTCTGCCCAGGCATGCCCGTTGCGTCGCACTCGGTGGCGCATATTGTCCGACTCATGAGTGCACGAGTCGGCACGAAAGCGGGGTTCACAGGGCTACGCGCGTGGCCCGTACGGGTTTGGCCTCGCGCGGGGGTTACATCGGTCGCCCTAGTGGCGCGTGCGTAGAGTTGGTGGCGCGCCGCGGCAAGAGCAATCGACCGGAGGGAGCAGCTCGTTCGGTCACGGTAGTCGGGTCGGACATCGGCCGGACACAGAATCGTTGCGAGTCCCGAGGTAGATGTTTGAATCGGCCAGCTAGGCCGAGGCGCCGAGCAGTTGGCGGCAAGATGGAGCGCGCCATAGTGAGGTCGCGCAGAGGGGCCACCAGTACCACCAACCCGCGCAGCAGGCGCGGCTGGAATGGGGGCTTGCTTGAAATGAGGGGCGCAATGTTCTAGCGCTCGCCTTTCGAAGGTGGGATTCTAAGTCGCCAGCTGTCAGCAGACCGGGAGATTGCGACTAGTCGCACCCAAGAAGACGGCACCGGCGGTCGGAGGATGGCGGGTCTTCACACGTGGTTCGGACGTGCGGGAATGGCGAAAGCGTCTTGCACGGGACGAATCCGTGAGCATCGACGCGGCCAGCCACATGGTAGGCGGGGCGCGACTATGGAAGATGGGGACAGTAGATAGCCCGCTAGTTTTCATAAGAATTCTACCTTGATTGCGGCCGACTCGCAGCGTGGTGCTGGAGGTAACCGTGCTCGTTTGCACGGCAGGTTTCGGGTGTTGGAGGATGCCAGTACGCGGACTACCGTGCTTTTGAGTACGATGTTTTAGCTACGAGCATAGCATGCGTGCCACATTTGTAACGCGTACGCAAGCGAACGCGCGCAGCGGTCGCCATGCGGAAAAGCAACCCCCAAACTACTGGAAGTAAACAAAACAAAGCGTGATTGTCACTTTCGGGCTGCGGCATGCATGCGTTTCAGCGACGACGCTCTTCGTACGCGCGCACGGCCAGGTTCGATTCGCCGTCGGCACAGCTCCTCATAGTGAGGCGGGCCCGTGCGCGGACTTCGCGCGGACTTCGCGGGCGCGCGTGCGACTAAGTACCGCGCACAGAGTTTTCAGCCACATTATGACCTTATGTACTGCGCGCGTATAATTCGATTTTTCTCGCGCATTTTCTTGCTAACCGGCAATTTCCGTTTTTCCGGGGCGCAGTAACAGGCGGGTATCGCTGATTTTGAAGCGCATACGCCAAGCGCGGCCATGGGCTCGCGACGCAAGATAGCCGCAACATGACCACGCATGTTTTTAGAGTAGGGCATAGGGCATAGAAATGCCCTAGATGACCATAGACGCACACCGCATACATGCGATGCAACGCATTTGCATGTGGCAAGATGTAGCATTTCACCAATGCTAGATGTAAATGCGTCTATGTCCACCATACGCCATGGCGTTAATTGTGCGACTACTAGGGGAGGCTAGCTCGAGGGAAGATGAGGATGTATGCCCATAGGGTGGCAATCAGTTTGGCGACATGAGGCGTGCAGGCTACGCACGGATTAAGACCCACCCGTTCATTACTTTTGACGCATGTAGTGGGATGGAAAAAAATAGGACACATATTTGGTATTACTGCCGATTTTGCAGGCAAGTGCTTTCAGTTTACAACCTTAATTCTGGGGTGTGTATGTTTCGCTCTGTTTGTCCTCCTCCCGCGCGCAAAACCTTTGCTAGTCGCCTAGGCATTGAGGCGCACAGCTGTTTGAATGCATGTTTTTTGATATATTGCCCCATTTGCGATGGAGCGTATTCTCAAAACTGCGGAGGCGTTTGAATCTCATTCCCTACATCTGGTCCTCAACTACTCTGTTCCACATGTTTTCGATAGGGTTCGAATCTGGGGAGCACGGAGGTGCTGCGCACACCACTGTGATGTGCGGAATCTTGCCATGTCAACTTTGATGCTTTTGCGCTATGTGGAGGGGCGCGGTCTTCATATAGAGTGAACGGTTGCCCGCCAAAGCGACGCGCACCTTCAAATACGAATAGGTTCTCAATCACCTTGCAGTATTCTTTCGCATCTTTTGCTGTCTTGTATTCCTAGCGCCCCGTGGTTCCCGTGACTGCATACCAAAATAGACACGCCATCTGATGCCAACTCGCTGTACATGTGCGCTTGGTTTGGATGCTTAATTACCTCTTGCTTCACTAGTTTGCCGCGGCGTTACCGCCTCCGTCTCCCCGAGAGCTTTTGCTGCCGAAACATCGTAGAATTTGTTAACATGCAGTTTTGTATGTCTGAAATTGTGTTCCCTTTTACACCTACCTCGCGTAGCTGATCGTGACTCTCAGTGAGTCGATACCTCTCATCCATTGGCTTGAACTGCAACCCCTTCGGCCGCACTCGCTTCAAAGCGCGGCAAACAGTGCTCTTGCTGACCGTCTTTGCCGTATACGCCCTCAGTCGGCAAGCAATAGTGGCGGCCACTACGGCCTCCTTTCCCTCGGTCATTCGCCTCGCCGCCGATGCAGCCTTGTTGCTGAGGACTCGGAGCCTCCCTTGCCGCGCACGGTTACCGAAGTATTCTCCCGTTTCAGCGCGCCGAACCCACCGGCGGACGAAGTTCTCGCTGCGGCCCATCGCCCGCCTCGCTTCAGAAACGTTTCCGCCGTGTTTACGGAGCTTGATTGGCGCAGCCTACATCCTTCACTAGGCTCCCAGCCTGTCTCGTAATTACACGGTAATGGCACGAAATCGTGATTTTCCCACGAAATGGGCTTGTAATCGCCGTATCTACCGTGTAATCGCCACTTTTTTGCTAGGCTCGGTAGTCGCATTGGCGTGCCCGGCTGCCCGGGATCCGTAATTCAAGGCTACCATTAGCATGTCCCATCCCCACGGCACAGTGTACCCACATCGCGGCTCGCGCGGCAATCTATAACGTGTGGCACTTTCGCCACAATGTTCTTTCACGCCTCATCACTTGCTACTGACGGCGCCGCAACGGCCAACCGCCTCGAACCGCCGGCTGAATTGCTGCAAGTCCCGCCGCGGACACTTTACCATGCATCACAGCAGCCGGAGCGCCAGTGACTATCTCCTACCCACCACCCCGCCCCTGCGAGCCGCCGGCGCCGAGTAGTGGTGTGCCATGGGGCGTCACAACTCCAAGCGCCGTATGCCTGAGGGCAAGGAGGGTTGGACGCATGCCACGGGGACTTGGGAAGCGGCGATAAAGAGAGTGCGCTGCGACGCGTGTGGCGCCCCTGTCACGAAGACTCACTTCTACGACACGCACAGATGGAGGGAGACGTGCGCCGAGCCTCCGGACACCGCCGCGCCTGTCGCCGCCGGTGGTGATGGCGCCCATGCTGCACCGTACGTCAATCACGCCTCTACTCCGTCCGGACCCGGTCAGACCGAAACGCGGGGCGAGCCGGGTGATGCATCGATGTTGTCGCCGCCGCCATCCCCCCCGCCTCTCTCTCCGCCGCTCCCATCTCCCCGAAACAAATCAGCGAGCCCCGCACTACCCAGCGGCGGGGAGGGGCGTTCGGTGTCGTCTGATGGTGGCCTTGCAACAAGCATGGCGGCGCAAGAGATGAATGCCGAGCTTCACGTGAGCACGGTCATAACCAAGACGTTCGGGACGCGGGCGAGCTTTCTCGGCCAAGTAGCCCCCCACCCCCCCACCCATGTTGCCCTCCCTAACGTCCCGTTACTACACCTACCATAGGTCCACCGACGCCATATGTGATAGCCACCCGTGTGTATCACCTAGCGTACATGTCGTCAGCTGGAGATGGGATAACGAGGACGCAGACCCGGCGGATCGGGAGTTGTTGATGAAGGTGATTTACACCGACAGCGACGAGGAAGAGCTAACCGAGTCGGAGATACAACCGCTATACCTGACGAAAGAGCAGCTAAGCGATTTCACTCGCAGGTTGCCTCAAGGCGCCATTGACGACCTACCGGCGGTGCGCCCCTACTTGCGCACCCACCGACGGTGCCTTCGGGGGGTGCTTGCCCACGTTGTTGCCCCATCCATAGTTAAGATATTGGTAAGAATATCGCATTGGCAAGGTGCAAACGATGATTTGCTTAAGATGGCGGTTACGCGCGCGTTATTGGTTTACATGCTTGCGCACATGTGCACCTGACATGAGCTAGGGTTCCAATAACGGTTAGATAAAGCATGTCCTAAAAGCAACTCGGCTTGGGCAGTGGAGAGCAGCAAGTCAGCACGTTGTAAATCAATTTCAATTTCAATTTCAATTTGACAGGAGCTAAGCAAACTGCTGGACGCCGACAGCGACGCCGATGGCGACGCCGAAGGCATTATCGCGGGGGTTGTGGATGGCAACCCATCTGACGACAGCCGCGGCGACAGCGACGGTGAAGCAGACGCTGGCGCGAGGTGTGACTTCAGTACCGGGACTGGCAATGCTCGAGGGAAATACGACGACGGGAAGAGGTAAGCCTGTATCGTGTCGACTCCCCCCTCCCGCCCCCTGTGTGGCGCCTACTAGTCCGTTGCTAACACCAGTTCCTCCACCCCGCTTCGCAACAGACGCCGTCAATTGTACAACGGTGCCGACGCCACCCTGATGGAGGTCGCGCTGAATCTCTGCGAGTGGAAGCTGAAGCACAACATAAAGACGGCGGCGTTCGGGAGGCTGTCGAAGTTGCTGAAGAAGCACATGCTACCGAAGGACGGGTCAGAGCTTACCAAGACGTGGTACCAGGTGGAGCACTGCCTCAACGTCCCGGACATAAAGAAGTATATCGTTCACTGCTGCCCGTGCGACGAGCATCGGTACGGCCACTCCTTGGATGGCGACTGAAGCTACGACGACCGCTGCCCTCGATGCAATCTGACGCGTTGGACACCCGAGTCACTGCGCCACCCGCGCCCCGCCACGCCTCAACCGGGCAAGTTTTACTACGACTTCAACGTCTGTGAAGTGATGCGCCCCCGCCCCCTTCCGTTTGCCCCCACTCATTGGCAGCATTGCTAGCGCAAAGCTTCATTGAGTTATTGTTGCGGTTGCACGAAACACGATGCAGGTGGTGGAGCAATTCTTTTGGGATGAGGAATGGGCTCTGCGCCGAGGCACATGCAGAGACCAATCTATCAATTGGTTTTGGAACTCTGAAGCGTACAAGGCCATGGATGCTGCCACCAACGGGCAGTTTTCTCACAAAGACAACGGGGTTTATGATTTATGTGGAGATGGGGTGGAGTTGCACTACAACAAAGCATATTCATGCTGGATATCTGGCATTAGGTTTGTACCCCTTTGCTTTTGCATGCTGCGAGATATATGAGTATAATTCTAGTTGGGTGGTCTTGACCTGCTGTAGTGCAATGTGGCCTATTACTGTTGGTGTCAAGATATGCCGTCATCAAATCGGGGGGAGAAGCGCAACATGAAGGTGTTGATCACCATCACATGGCCCTTTGCACCAAAGCACATTGACATATATGTGGAGGAGACAGTCAAGGCACTTGCCAAGACGCATAGCGAGGAGGGCGCACTGACAGTTCAAGATCGGTGTGAGGTGACTGACAGCGATGGCAACAAGTCCAGAGCGCGCCGTGACTTGTAGCATAAGGTGTGCACCCACTGTCAACCTGAAGTGGGTATGTTGGCCTGCGGTTGGCTGCTGCCGGCATATAAGACTGACCTGCACAATGTGGGATGATGGACCGCAGATATACATAGGCGCCTTCTTTGCTGACATGCCTGGACGCTTCAGGGCTTTGAAGCGTGGTGGAGTCACATCGTGGCACGGCTGCTCCTACTGTCGGCTACATAGTACAGAGGGTAGGGACATCAAGGAAAAAGGTATGACCGTGCATGCATTAAGTGTCTGCATGCAGATATCGTGTTACTGCTATCGATGATGCTGATCATGCATGGGCGGGGGCGGGTTCGGGTGCAGGTAAGTACTACTTTGGAGTCTGCCATCCCGACGCCCTTTCCTGCGATGGCTTTACAGACGGCGTGCACATGGTGGTGATGGATGCAGCGCAGGGAAAGACTGCCGACGATGACTACGAACCCAGCATTGCCTACTGCGGGGATACCCACCTGCAGCTGTCCAGCGCAGACATGCGGTATCTAGCAAAGGAGGCCGGCGCAGGGCGCATTGTGCAGACGATAGTCGGCACTTCGGGCCTGTCCCCATTTGTGCGCTAGCTGCTGTATATAAGCTATGTTGACTTTTCACCCCTGCCGATAGCACATGCACTACTGCTAAGGGTTGTCATTCAAGGACTTTTGGGAGTATGTCGGCACCCTGAAGGTTAGTGAGCTTTTAAACTGCTTTTGATGCCCGCCCGTGGTTCCTGCCGCAAGGGGGGTTGCTGATATGTGTGTGCCCTCATCACATGATATGCGGCCCAAGATGAAGAAGATGGACATGCGGATGGCGCTGGTCACCCTGACCAATGACTTTGGCAGGCCAGTCCGGCCGATGCTGCCGTCAGCCGGCACAAGCGGTGTGGTGTGTGCCAACTGGACATGCGAGGACTACTTGCACTTCACGGAGACCATGGCAGTGCTGGTCCTTGGGTGAGGGCCTTTCGTTGCTATTGCTAGGAGTAACACAGCCCAGCTCCGCTGTAGGGGGGTGTTGTCTACTGAGTACGTGACCTTTACGGCAATTGCTGAAGGGATATGTTTGACAACGCAGAGCATATACACCTGGCAGTCATGTGGCATATGCGGCAAGGAGCGGTCATCCACTACCTAAGAGACTGCGAGGAGTGTGACGGTCCTGCTAACAGTGAGGAATGCCGGCGTGTCAACGAGTACATCAAGAAGCCGCGGGAGGAGGGCCGCAACTGCTTGCTGACCTATGCGCAGATGTGCGGCATGCATTTGCATGATGACATGATGAAACTGAACATGCACAATCTGGTCTGCCGAGTCAGACCCCATGAGGCGGCCAGGGGCAGCACTGCCCGCGACTCGGAGCTCTAGATGGAGCGCACCGTGCGCTCCCCCCCCCTTGCCGTCATACACAATGTGTCTAGGCTGCTCTCATGTGAATGCATGCCCTTTGTCATATACAGATGCTGGACGTGAAGTGCGTGGTCAGAGCCAGCGGCACCACTGACACGGAGCGGGCATATTAGCGGCAGTTCGTACTAGAGGCGCGTATAAAGTTCTTGCGTGCATGCATGGACCAAGACTTCCCTGGCCTGCATGTGTGGCGCCCAGGCTTTGTGGGACGGTGGGAGGCCTCTAGCGCGGACGATGCGGTGGGTATCTTTGAGGGCACGGGACCGGGCTGCGGGGCGCCGCCGTGAAGGCGGGCACCTCAGGCGCCCCCGCAACCTAGACGGACTGCGAGGTGGCGCTGGCTAAGTACTGTAAAGGAACTGGCACAATGGAGCCTGAGCCGGCCTGAAAGGAGGAATATGATGCAAGGGGGCTCGATGTGATCATGTAAATGTAATCGATCAAAGTTCAACTGCCCAGCAATTCCGCGCAGCGCCCCGGCGCCGCTGATGCCATGCGCATCCACCGCCCAAATAAACCTAGCCCCCTTGGCAATCTGACTCGACGGCGGTTTTAAACATGCCTTGCTGGCAGTCTGCTGGGTACGAGGGATTGCGAAGGGAAGTGACACAGTTGGGGCAGTCATAGGGGTAAGGCTTGCCAGACTGTTACACAATGCTAAAATTACAACACTTCCGCGTACTGCTACTCGCTACTTTCTTGGCTACGGGCAACTATGCCTCACATGTACCTTTAAGCACTTTATTTGGCTGATGGCCCAACTATACCTCATCTGTCCGCAGTCTACTCTCCCAAGGGGGGGGGGGGGGGTGAAGCATCTCATGAGTTGGTTTCACTGCAAAACAATCGTGAGTCGACCATCATAGAACAAGATCCTGGCTGCCGGTATCTATCCGCCCATTGCAAGATGGGAGTCATTACGGCGGCCACTGGCCCGGTGACCTCGTCCGTGCTCCACGGAATGTTGGGGTACGGCAGGAAGCATGCCCTAAGTGCTGCGGTTGTACTTGCTGGGTGTGGGTAATCGGGGACGATGCCACCCGCCAGGTCGGCTTCCCAAGTCTTGGCATCCTCCATCAGTCTGCGCACATTTCTCGGCGTATCATTGGGATGAATCAAGTCCATGGAGCGGGACAGCAGTGCCGTAGCCGCGAGCGCCATTGCCGTGAAGAGCTTGAACTGGTCGACGAAAGCTTCCAGCAGCTTTGGGTTCCCTTGTGGGTCATTCTCGATGCACACCTCCAGGGCGCGGCACAGCTGAGCCCGCGCCGCAGCGAGCCATATGGAGTCTAATTCGCTAAACATGTCAGTATCAGAAGCCAGGGTATCGTCCGGCGCGTCTTTGAGGAAATACTTGTAGCCCCGGAGACCCTCTGCCCCAACGGCGAGGATGCCCAGCCATGTCTGTTCCTTGTCGAGAGAGGCATACATGTTGGTGTCGGTCCTGCGGGTTGGAACCCACCCCGGCTCGAGATGGATGCACCCCCTCGCGATCAAACTCCATGATGCACTCCATCATGGCCACCCACGCCAAGCTAATCCCAGGCACCTCCTACGGCAAAGCTGTGAGGCCTGAGGGCATGACCATACCACTCGGTGCTCTGTGCAGCACGGGCCGCATCGTTGAGGACGTGCGACAGGCACTGTTCCGCGGCCAGGCGACCA
Organism: Tetraselmis striata; assembly: GCA_006384855.1. NCBI lineage: Eukaryota > Viridiplantae > Chlorophyta > Chlorodendrophyceae > Chlorodendrales > Chlorodendraceae > Tetraselmis > Tetraselmis striata. Next base: position 87,666 of record VCJN01002405.1, on the reverse strand, counting down.
ACAACCATATCCGCGTTCACCCAGAGCAACCCAAGGGCTAGGACGCGTTCGGCTATGCTTTCGCGGACATACTGAACAACTGCGCTGAGCCGAAGCAGCACGACGTAGCCGGCAAGAAGCACATACTTGAGGCAGGTATTCAAGTGTCCGATTTGGGTGTCGTCACGCTGTATTTTACCTCGTGCGTACCCGATCTTGAACCCAACACCCGAGGCGGCGCCCCCCCTCGCCCCCCCCCCCCCCCCCCGCCGACGATCTGACATGGGCACTGGCGTTAAGAACGCCTCTGTCGACGTTCCATCCCTTGCTGTCAGTAAGATCCAGGGGCGGGCGTCCACCCTGAAAGGTACACTGAGTCGGCGTGTGGGTGACATGACTGCGTGGAGGATTCGAATTTCACAGGCGTTGACCGCCCCGTGCCGCGTTTTTGTTGTTGCTCCTGCAGCTGAGGACAAGGCAGTGCTGTCGGATGTCTTTGACGAATGCTGGCCGCGGGACACTCAGACGGGGATCCCTTACCCTCTGAAGAAGACACAGAGGTTTCCCATCGCCGCGCCCCCGTACATCGAGCAAATGTGCTACGCTACCTTCAACTACCGTGCTGGCTACACAACCGACAACCACGTCTACGCGCCAAGGAGACCGTCATGGCCGCGTTCCAAGAGTACACCCCCTCCCCCTTCCTCTCAACCCCACTGCGAGCATCCTTGTGGGTTGTGCTGACGGTGCATCTCATGATGTACAAGAAGCATGGGAACGTGAGGAACTACCTCGCTCGGCACTACTTCCAGGATGATGGCAAGGACGGCCAAGGAGGTAGGAAGAAGGGACCATTGCCGAGCGGGGACCGACTCGCGAAGGCTCTCGAGCTTCCATAGGAATGGCACCAGAGCTAGTTGGGGAGGTACTACCAAGCCGGCAACTGCCCCCTGCTAACGTGATGTTCAAGGGCGAGGAGGAGGTCTGCGAGGTGACGCCGCACTGGGAAGCCGCAGGTGAGTCGCGTTTGTTCCCGCACTTGTTCGATTACACAGCCACCGCCGCCGCGACAAGCAATCAACACGCATACTTACTTTCGCAGTCGTTGTGTCGGACCCCCGCCTAGTCCCTACGTTCGGCGGTAAGCCGACCGTATCGACCGTTTAGCGCAATAGGATCGTGTCTCTGCCGCTGGCGGGCGCCGCTGCGTCGCCAAAGCTCCACGGCTTGGTGGGCGTGGTGGCGCAACAGAAGAAGAGGGCGGGCGGCATCATCAAGCACAGCACCAACGCGGTCAAGAATATGGCCGCCACGCAAGCCGTCCCCGGCGACAACGTCGACGAGGGCAGTAACCCGGAGCCCCCGGCCCAGAAGGCCAAGCAGCTCGCCAAGCCGGCTGCTGGAGGGCTGGCCCGGGGCCGGGGTGGTGCCGGGGCCGGGGCGGGCGGTGGGGCGCTCGGGTCGCGGGCCGGCCGCCGGGCCGCCGTAGCCGCTGCCGCCACCCGCAAGCAGCAGGCCGGCCGCCAAGGCAGTCCCGGTCTAAACCGGATGTAAATAATTTATTCCGCCCGCCCACTGCCGCGCGCCTCGCCGCCCACTGCCGCGCGCCCGCTCATCACTGGCTGTGCCGCGCGCGCGCTATCGAGGATTAGGCCAGAGCGCAGCGAGATTGTCGGGATTCCAGGGGCAGATGCAAAAACAGTTCACAGCAATGATACAGCGTCGCGATGACGTGTGATATGCGCCTGATGCAATTTATTACGAGTACGTCACGGAATGACTACAGACAAGTGTCATACTACTGGTAAGATTACAGGATGGGTACAGGGTATTACAGTGTAATTACGAAGTCGGTCGGGAGCCTAGTGCGCTATAATAGGCGCTATATAGTGCGCTAATGGTGCGATGCAATAGTGCGCTATTATAAGCAACGTGCTTATTGCCATGATCGTCGACAATTCTAGACGAGTGTCGGCTGGGTTTTTGCTGAGCGGTAGGAGGGCCGAGAGAGAAAAGTCCCGGCTTGTGGCGCTGCGAGAGGCTTTATTTAGGATCTAGGAAGTCCGATGGGCGTGCATATACATCGGAATTTCCGAGGTTGTCGGCAGGAAATTCGGCGTGTTTAGTGGTATACATATCTTGATGGCTTAGTATGTGTCACGTCATGCTCTGGGCCCCACGGATGCAGTGATAATTGACACTGCATAGTATATTTGTATTTACCACGGAATTCTAGGATTTTGCGCGCGCCCCTTGTAATGTACAATATAGAAATGCTGACTTTAAACGCAATTCTACGGGGCGCCATCGATCGGCTCCATAATTTGCACTGAAATTTATCAATAAATAACAATGCGGCCAAAAGCGGGCGATCACGCAAGAGGTGAACATACCAAACACATCCTTGTAGCACGATGTATGTCATGCAGGTGGCGCGCACCCAAACCTAAAAGTTCGCCGAAATGTGTAACACCCCATCCTACTAGAGGCGTCAAAAGTAATGCACGGGCTTTAGCCGCCGATCTTCAAATCGATGCCCCACGCGGTACCGACGGCGAGCCGTTTGGTACTGGGTATATATATCAAAACAAAGCGCATTTGTCACTTTTGGGCTACGGCCTGAGCGTTTAAGCGACGCTCTTTGTATGCGCGCACGGCCGTGCGCAGATTCGATTCGCCGTCGGGAATTTCCTCGTAGTGAGGCGGGCCCGCCGCGCGCAATCCACGGTGCGCGGGCTTAGCGATCGCGCGTGCGACTAAGTACCGCACACACCGTTTACAGCCATATTATGACCTTATGTATTGCACGCGTATACTGCGAGTTTTGCGTTTTCTTAATAACCGGCAATTTCCGTTTTCCGGGGCGTAGTCGCGGGTGGGTATCGCTGATTTTTGAAGCGCATACGCCAAGCGCGGCCATGGGCTCGCGACGCAAGATAGACGCAACAAGATGACCCCGCATGTTTTAGAGTAGGGCATAGAAAAGCCCTAGATAACCCTAAATGTATACCGCATACATGCGATGTAACGCATTTGCATGTGGCAAGATGTCACCAATGCTAGATGCAAATGCGTATAAACAGGAAAAGTCGCAATATCCAGTGAAATTGGTCCAAATACGTAACTCGGAAAAGATCCATTTAATGGGGGTCAAAACGGCGCTGTATATATCGAGTGAAATTTCTACACAGTCTAGAAGTACATGGCCGCCACTTTCGTGAATTCTGTCGCGATAGTTGCCGCGGTCATGCATGAACTATACAATGTACTAGTTCCGAGGCCTCTCTCAACAGCCCACCACAAACGGGTGGCGGCTGGAGGGCCACTTCGTCTAGCTGCAGCGTAGATTGGGCCTCGGTTCCATATATCCCTACTTCTTACCTTCTCGCCCCTCTTGGTTGGCCGCTTGGCACGCTACCTTTGGCGTGCGGCGACGGAAACATGCATGGGGACGAGACATCCCGCAGTGGGTTGGCCATTTCCTACCCGCAAAGAAGCGAGATTGAGTCACTCAAGCAAAAATAAGCCGCGCGAGACGCACTGGAAGCAGCGGGTTCCTAGCAAGTTCGGGCAGTATCACCCCAGCCTCTTCATGAGGAAAGAAACGTGATGGCAAAGACCGACGCGAGCTCGCGTGGGAAGCGCGTGTTCGTCCGTTTGTGACGACGACGAGGTATCAGCACCAACACCTACACCCGACTCGGTGCGGCCTCTACCCCAATGCCAACTTGTATAACGACGGCACGGAGTTTCCGAGTGTTACAAAGAAGCCGTGAAAGAATCGCCGGAATTTTACTAGGAGATTTGCTCTCCGGATTCCACATGTCCTTGCGTTCCTTTCGCAGTGGGTGCCACTGCCTTCACCGGGTCGCCTCCAAAGATGGAGTGCGAATATGCGACTGCGAGGCTTTTTCAAGGTACGGCATCGGCGGCAATCCTATCGTTTGGGCCACGTTATTAAGGTTTCCCACCGACGTGGCGAAATTGCGGAAGCTCTCCGAAGATCTAGGCGATCAAAGAAGGCCAGCGGGGCGACTCCGCCACGCTACCCTTCCCTTCAGCGTCAACCCAACGATGGCGTTCGCGGTCACGGGCGTGGAAGAGGCCGTGACAGCAAAGACCAACGGGGACGGGGCAAAAGTAGAGGCGTGGTTATACACGATAACATGGCCCCCCTCCCCCAAAAATTCAATTAAAACACCCCCCTTTTAAGTCAACAATCCTGAAATAGCATTGTGGACCGCACACACAAATTCAATCGAATCGCAACCATTGATGTCGTTAACCGCAATTATTCGGGCAGCGGCGCGGCAAGGGCGCGCGGCCGGGGCAGCGGCGCGGCAAGGGCGGGGCAAGGGCACGCGGATGGGAAGCGGCACGGCAAGGGCGCGCGGCCGGGGCAGCGGCACGGCAAAGGCACGCGGCCCGGGCAGCGGCGCGGCAAGGGCGCGCGGCCGGAGTAGCGGCGTGGCGGGGTCAGCCATATAAGATTGCTACATACAAGATCGACGGCTGACAATTTGGTCACACGGGTGTCTTATATGGCTCCGTATACGCTTTGCGGCACTGCCACACACCGTGCGGTTACTTCATGATCGTAAGGGCATGGTGCCCTTGATGGTGGCGACGCGCGGCGCTCATACTTGCGGCTTTGCAGACATTCATTGACCTACAGTCCCCCTCGAAAGTCTTGACATGTACGTATCTGTCCACATCGCCACGTTAGCACCGGCGGCGCCGAGCGCCGACTGCCGACCGCCGATACAGTGGCGCATTTTTATGATATGATTAACTTAGAATATTCATCAACGGCTTGAGATGTGATAGGTGGCGAAGGGGAGGCATGCATGTTACGCTCGTGATTCCGCTCTGCGCAGGTTCGAACCCTGCCGGGCCCCTCGGTGGAAATATAACCGAGGGGGGTAAGGGGAGCCCGATGCAAATATTTTTAGGTTCTCTTACAAACCCTAGTACAGTGGCCTGCCGCGCGACCCGCATCCCGATAAAAAGGCCATGTACTCGCCCCGCGCGGGCGGATTTTCCCCGCTTAGGGGCCCGCTAGGCGCAGCCCAACAACGGAATATGGGAGCGTATTGATGGCCGGCCCTACCACATACCCTGGACGATTCCCTAGCAGGTGACCATATGGACCCACCCGCTGACTCGGGGGCTGCACCTCTGCGCAGTATGGGCTGAAGCCCGGCTCTACCAAGGGCGCATTGAATGCGGACATCAGCTTTTAGGTGGGCTGGGTTTTGAGCAAGCCTTTATCGCAGTATTGGCCCTTTTGCGGGAACTGCTCACTTGCTTCCATGCCGACAATGGGGAGAGCGCGCCTTTGTGAATGTGCTCTACGACGGTAGAGCTAACTCTTGGCGTGCATCCGTACCGATAAAACGCATATACGTGCGATGTAAAAATTCGTGTCCTTGTGACATTGGTTTATCAAATTCATTACTAACCCTGAACAATGACACGCACACGTATGGAATTTACAACGAGAGCCCAACAAACGCCACTTAGGGCTCCCCCCACGCATGATGTCGTGTTCACGTACGACACATGGAAAGGCGCGGCCGGAAACGAAGGTGAGGGCTCATAATTGGCCAATGTACAATTGATGCTTGACAAGGGGGGCAAGAATTTTGTGGGCAGGTATACACCATACGAGTCCTTCGCATTTATTTTTCAAGTCCCGCATCACGGCCGTCGTCCGTGCCATCTTGTTACATGTAAGCATATCTGGGGGTCGGCAGCTGGGAATCTTGTCGTCGGCAATAGAAGATTCATATATACGGGGTCGACACCTACAATCTAGCCGCACGGGTGTGACATGCGGCTCCGTTTTGGAGTTTTTGCACGTTGCTGCGGCATCAATACCACATACACCGCAGTAAATTTAACAAAAAAGCACGATGCCTTTAGCATGTCCTCGATCGACGCGCATGATGCGTAGATGGTGGTGGCGGCCCGCCGCGCTCATACTTGCGGTTTTGCGGACCCCCTCTATGTATCACACGACTTCTCCGCGTTAATTTTGCTAGTCCCGTTTCATCGCCATCGACCGTATAATATTGCTATCTATGTAAACATATGTGGGGGCCGGCAGCTAAAGATCTAGTCGTCGGCCACATAAGATTCCTATATACGGGGCCGGCAACTGACAATGTAGCGCACGGGTGTGTTGTGCAGCTCTGTATATGCTTTACGACTGCGGCACTACCGCATACACCGCAATAACTTTATCGTACGGGCATAGTAGGTGCCCTTATTAGCGGCGACCCGCCGCTCGTAATTGCGGCTTTGTGAACGTATGCTTGATCTATGTAACGCGATGACTCCTCCGACGCTTTATTTATTTTGCGAGTCATGCATCATGGCCGTCGCCCGTGTAATCTTGCTATATATATGCATATATGGGAGTCGGCAGCTTAAGATATGGTCGTCGGCCATATATAAGATTCATGTGTACGGGGTCGACAATTGACAATCTAGCCGCACGGGTAGTGTGTTATACGGCTCAGTAAATGTTGTATACGACTGCGGAACTACCGCATACACCGTAAGGGCATAGTGCCCTTGTTGGCGGCGGCCCGGGCGCCGCTCATAATTGCGGCTTTGTGGACGTATGATTCTTGATCTATGTCACGCGCCGACTCCTCCGCTTTACTTATTTTTCAAATCCCACATCATGGCCGTTGCCCGTGTAATCTTGCTATATATAAGCATGTAGGATGGGGATCGGCAGATGAGGATATGGTCGTCGGCCATATAAGATTCACGTGTAGCATATGTGCGCGCATCTGAATCTGCCCTTGCCGAGTTGGAGCGAAGGCGTCGTTTTCCCTCCGCCAGAGCAATCAACGCAGAGGCGCCGTCCCGCTGCGACCGAGTTGGTTGGCTTTGGTTTGCGGCATGATGCGAGTCAGCCTGCGTTGGTGCGGGCTTGGAATCTTGTTTGACACGCGCAGATCTGGAGGCGGAGGCCGTAGTCGTCTGCCGCCTCGCAGAGGCGCGGGTGATCCGAAGATCCGGCATGTTATGCAGGTGTTTCCAATCAAGAGGGCGCGACGAAAGGGGCGGGCTGTGGCAAGTGGGGTTGTGCAACACATACAGAGTGGGTGGGCCCACGGGGCCGGACGCATATGCTGTTGACGCCGCAAGAAGGGGCGCAAAGGTAGAATATAGGGTGAGCACATGCCGAACGAAGTGCATCGTACAGATTGCAAGTTCACCTATAAGTACATTCGTACAGTAAGATCCGCACAACGCCTTCTTTATGACGAAATCGGTTTTTTCGCAGTACATTCGTACAAATGTAAATTCAACTCGTTATTGCGACCATTCTAGTGCCGTTTTGAACCCCCAAAATTTGGGTCTTTTCCGATGAGTAGCGTATTTCGACCAATTTCACTGGATATTGCACCCAGTCACCCTGTCAGCCATACGCCATCGCATACTATTTGATTACATGTGCTAGCTGCAAAATTCAAGAAATCGATGCAGTCCGACTAATTGTGCGACGACTAGGGGCGGCTCCCTCCAGGGAAGATGAGGATATCTCCATGCCCACAGGGCGGCATTCAGTTTGACACACCGGTTCGCGTAGGTACTCGTTTCTGAAGACCGAAAACGGGTCTCAAATCCGAGATGTATAGCTGGCAACTCTTTTTGGCGACGTGGCACGCGCTACGTGCGTAATATTAGCACGTGACCGCTCGCGCTCCTCCCTCATCATCCCGCCGCCAGCCCCATACCTGCCCGCGACACACAAGACGAGGCACTTGAACGCCACCATATGCCTACGTTAGCACGCTGCTACCGCGGTATGCGCGTGATGGTGCCGGCCGGTGTGTCCGATTGGCATCGGTGGGGCGGGATGGGTTGGCGAGACGGGTGGTCACGTGGGCTCTGAGTTTTCATCAAATGACGTTATATTTGACTGTATCAACCGGATACTAACCACAATTCGCGCTCGTTTCGGTAGTTGCATCTCAGGATTGTGACCCCGCTATACACAGCTTAAACCCCGGGAGGATTTCATTTCGCGAGTACCCGGGGAACCGGTGTGGACGACATGTGGCGTACACCCTGCGCACGGATTAAGACCCACCCGTTCATTGCTTTTGACGCCTGTAGTAGTTTCGCACCTGAGCGGTATATATCTTGATAATAATTGTCGCGACAGGTACGGCGGTAGTACAGTACCTGTGATACCCAAGTACGAGTACTGGTACGAGCCGCCGTTGTCGCTACGCGATCGCCCGCCTGCTACCCGAACCCACAGCACATACTACAGGGTACCCCAACTCGCACTACTCGAATGGGCCGACGCCTAAACGGGTAGGGCGGACCTTTCGTGGTCAGTCCCGGGTATTTTGATGGCAGTGTTTTAGACGGTGATCCAACAGTGTTGGAAATTCTATCACTGGCCTTTAATTAGTCTTGCAGAATGCTCCGGCAATTTGCTTGATGACTATAACGGAGCGTCGCCTACCCAGGGCTTTCCGTAACTGGATTGCTGCCCAAACGGCCGGCGTAGGGACGCAGCAAGGGTTTCACTGGTGCCAGTCCTGTCCCGGGGGCGGGAAAACAAAACTACTCCAGGGTACCCGTACCTGTATATATAATAATTGCGTCACCTCCTGCTACTGATGGTACTCGTAGCAAGTAGCAGCTCGTTTCGTAGTAGTCGTGAGCTGAATTACAGTAGTATAGAAAGAGTACGTACACGTAGTACTGTAGTCGCTAGTGGCAGTCGCGATATTATAATCATTTCAATCTCACATAACGATTACATAATCCTTACTCGCGAGCGTGTACTAGACTACCTGAACGAGTACCCGAAAAGGATACTCGAAAAGCGCTGTACTCGCATTCGACGCGTCGTCGTACTAGAAATAAAGCACTACAGGTATACGCGTTTTTTGAAGCGGGATGGGCCACAACATAATCAATGTAGATGTAACACAGTACATCATTACAGCGTTTGCTCGAATATAAAGTGGCCCCTGCCGCACGGTAGTCGTACCCAATCTGAGGTGCCGGCTGCTACTACAGGTATATATCTTCGTCGATATTCGATATCATCCAAGCGCAGCCAATACGTTGGACCTGACTCCTACCTGCTGGCTCAATTGCGTGGGGCGAGGTGGGCAGAAGCGATTAAAATAAAGCCGGAAGTAATCCGGATCATGCAGACCCAACTATTTGTAGTGGGAAAGCCGACGTTCCTACGACCCCGCGGCCCACTACACCCTGACCTAGTGTCGCTTGCTTGATCTTCCTTTTCCGTCGCTCATGCGGTTGTTGCCCCTTGGAGGGCAATGCTTCTCCAGCTAGCTCAACTATCGCATCGAAGCATGTTGTGCCACGCAGCATGCGGCGCCGGAGGGGGGGGGGGGGGGGGGGGTACAATTTTCCCGGATGCTCGTGATATGCAGGATGGGGTTGCTGAAGACCTCGGTGCGCATCCGCAAGCTGGCGGGACTTTGAGCGAGGAGCGCCGACGCGACGTGGGAGAAGCACTTCACCCGCGTCGCTATCAAGGTCGGTGCCTTTGTGACGCCGATGGAGAGGATACACGGCGCGGTGCGGCTGCAAGAGATGCTAGGCAAGCTTCCAAGCGAATTTACGTTGCGCTACGTGATTTTAGATTACGAGTCACTGAAAAGATATTGCGATTTCTTTCAGCTAGTAGAATTGATGCGGCAACCGATCGGCCCTCGCATGTTATTCGCATTCCCGCGTGGGCCCATGTCACCAACTCAATGGGCGGCCAATCCCCCTCCTCTCCCCCAGACGGTTGGTCGCCATAGGGGTAAACGGCCGCTGGGCGCCACTCATCGGCGCTAATTGATGTTGGTTGCCAGCGCCCTCCTCGGTGTAGAAATGAATCGACGCCACGGAGTGACGCCACTCAACTCGCAGTTCTCGCTCTTGCCGCTCGTTGTCGCGGAAGATCGCCAGCCGCGAAGTTGATCGGCGCGTGGTGCGGATGCGCGGCATGTCGATAATAATGTGGAGTGGCCCACAGTCGGCTAGCTAGACGCCGCAACCATTGCATGCGCGGGGAGGGCCCCTGCGCGATGCAGAGATGATTGGGCACTTGCACGCAAAGGATATCCGCGAACGATACCATAATTGGCAGCGCCAGATCAAGTAGCTTAAACCACGAGGAGGTCACCACAATGAAAGGAGCCTGCTCCCGCGGCTGTGTCGTCGTCGTCGTCGCCATGGTCGCCGATACATCGCGAGCGGAATGGTACACAAAGGGCTCCAACGCGTCCTCGCACATCTCGGTATGGTAAGTCGGGTTGAAATCGTTGTTGATTACTCACGCTCCGCATGGCCGCAAGGCCTCAGCGGTGCTGCCGTGTCCCGCCCACGGATCAAAGATTACTCTGCCGCGCCAGTTGATAACGTTGGTCAGCGCGGCGTACTCGCTCCCTTGGTTACTGACCGCCGGTAGATAGTCGTTGGCGGCTTATTGAGTTGTTTATCGTCCTCTTTACAGTGGTTGGGTGCCAAGCGAAAGGCATGCCCCGGATCATTCTTGCTGCCACCGCCGCTCTTGTCGGCTACAAAGGCTGTGCGGGGTCTTGAAACTCCTCGTCGTTGTCGTGGTTGTCATTGAGGCATGTGGTTGTGATAGCTGGCAACGCTGCGGGAGCAACGCCGCATTCCGCACACCGCCAAAGCCCCTCGAGGCACGCGTGCCACATGCGGCTGATGACGTTGCTCGTGCAATCCTCGCTCACATTCGTTGCAGGTTATGATAGGGTTACACTTGGTGCTGACGCACCCGTCGCACTCCGAGCACGCCATGCCGGGGTTTTATGAACCTGCCGGTAACACCACGTACGGTACGGCGCATCGTGCCAACTGCTCAACTCGCACTCGCGCCGTATCGCCGTCCGCACCTTCGATGACCGCCGTGCCGTTGTCGTTAACCACTCTCACCCAAGAGATCTCCTCCCTCTTGTACGAACGCCATGATGTGCGGCAAAAAAGGTGGACCACTCAACCGACGAGTGCTAGAAGCTGCGCAAGTTCGTCACGAATTTGCATGCATCAGTCGACGAGGAGCCCAAATTGAAATTGAAATTGAATTACAACTTCTAGTCCGTTGCTCTCCGCCGCCCGGACCGTGTCGTTCTAAGTGCATGCCGTCTCTAACCATAGTAGGGACACATGTGTGTATTACAGCTCCGGCTACCGGCCGTCCTCTCCCGTTTCCATCCCCGCCTCCGTCCGTCGCAGCCTTAGCCCGCCCTTCATGTTTGCTATCTCTGACTTCGCGGCATCTCCGTCTTCCGCGCCAAGTTCATTACAGAGCTCAAGGCAGCCTTTAGGTGTCTGGTCCTCTATGTGCAACTTCAATCCGTTGCTCGGGTAGGCGTCTAGCTAGGGCGGCGCCGTGTTGCCGTCCATTCTCATCATTGGTGGGGTATGTCCCGCAGTAGCGGAAGCGCGGGCGGACTGAGGCAGCCAAGGCGTCCCGACCTGCCACGTGCCCCGTACATGGGTCTCCGCCACCAATAGAGGTGCCGTCTCAAGCCTGTGGTTAGTGGTGGTTGTGATCAGGGGGAATACGGTGTATGGCAAAAGGCCATCGAAGTTTGCGATTGGCTCTCCGTTGGGGCGCATGGGGGTTTCATGCGAGCAGGGGGGTTCACATGCCGTCCACGTCTGCGTCCATGTAGTCTTCTTCTTTGACCAGGTCGTCGAGCTCGGCGCCTGACTCTTGTTCGTCGTCGGCCATCCGCTCGTCGTCGCTAGGGAGAGCGGGTGGGGGGAGGGGGGGGGGGGGGGTGAGGGAGTGGAGCGGGCCGCCCGTGCTGAGGGAGGCAATTAGTTTTGCGATACGGGTGCTTCTGCGGGGGGGGGGGGGGGGGGGGGGGGGGGGCGCAAGGCCATGATGCAAGCGTGTGATGCTGAAGCCGGCTACTCCGTTTGGGAAGAAGCTGCGGTCGGAGGGTATCTCCGTGCCAATCGATGGCTTGGCCAGGCGCGACCGCATCCATGCGGGGCTCTTTGACCGGCTCTTCTGCAACAAGCATGGGTTGCACCTTCCGGGGCCACCCCCAGCAGACCCCGGGATCTCAGCTCCGCTACGACGTTGCTGACCTACTTGAGCGCAACCACCTTGACGCCGCCGAGTGGGACGGCAACAAGACGGAGCTCGCCGGCTTCGGCTTCAGTGTGACGGACGACGAGGCAACGGACGAATATATGGTTGTGGCGTACTTCACTTGCAACACGTCCGTGGAATACCGCGCGTCGGTGCTAAAGGCGCCGCGTGCGCTGGTAACGGTGTCCCTTGCTGGGCCAACAGCCATGCTGAATAGCGACACCGGCGTAGCAGGCTCGCTGCTGAATGAAGTGCCGGGTAAGCGCAGTGTTGCTCTCGTCTGCGCGGTCATATTGACCAGCAGATATTATTACTCGAGTCGTGTTTGACCGATTCAGCCCCCACATCTCTCGTCCAGGGCATGGCACGAGGGCATCATATACGGCATGGCACGAGGGCATCCTCGGCCAGCACTACAAGAACGGCACCACCCCGCCGCTCAATGCCCTATGTACCGAGATGGAGGACGTCTGCGAGGTTACTCCGACCGTTGGCCGAGTCAGGTGCGCCTTTGGATACTGCGAGTACTTCAACGCCTACCCGCGCGTTGATTACAAGCACTTGTACTGACCCCCCCCTCCCCCCCGCCCCCCATTCCCCGCCACGCCCCGCAGTTTCGTGGTAATTCGCCCCCTAGTAGAGGGGATGTGCGCGTGTCGGGTGTATCCTGCCGGCCGCCCAAGTCGCGCGTTGCGTTGCCGCTCGCCGATGCGACTAACAGGCTGAGCCACGCGATCGTGGAGCTACATGCAGCGCTGACCAAGGCCGGCTCTCCTCCCATCCGCCACAACGCGACCGCTGTGACTGCGGCCGCCAACGCCGCAGACGCAGCGGTTGTTGATGTGGAGGACGAGGAGCAAGAGGCTGACCCCCCCCCCCCCCCCCTAGCACGAAGGGCGGCAAGGCGGGCGAGGGAAAGAACCCGGCAGCCGGCAAAAAGGCGGCAGCCCGCCGAAATCCACCGCCGCCGAATAGACGCAGCGCCCGCGGGCCAAGAGGATTGCCGCTACAGTAGCGGCTGGCAAGAATTCCCACCGCCACCCGCGGCGCCAAAATTACAAGCGATAGACACCGCGGCCGGCGTGGCTAGATGTCGGGATTGATGCTCGGACTTTTGATAATATCAGTTTCCTCCCCCCACTCAAAAGCTCCAGCCTTGGGTTGTCGCGTGCACAACGGATGTATATCGTCTGATACGGTCTAGTACGAAATCACGACGGGAGATTATAATCATTCCGACATGTTCCGAGATGTTACGACTACAATACGACCAAGACCGTATGCTTAGTGTCCCCGGCGACAACGTCGACGAGGGCGGTAGTCCGGACGGAGCCCCCGGCCAAGAAGCCCACGCAGCCCGCCAAGCCGCCGGTGGCTGGAGTGCTGGCCCGGGGCCGGGGCGGTGCTGGGGCCAAAGCAGGCGGTGGGGCGTTCGGGCCGTGGGCCGACCGCCAGGCCGCCGTGGCAGCAGTAGCCGTTGCCGCCACCCGCGAGCATTAGGCCCGCTGCCGTGGCGGCCCCGGCCGAAACCGGATGTAAATAATTTATTCCGCCCCGCCCCATTGCCGCGTGCCTCGCCGCCCACTGCCGCGCGCCCGCTCACTGCCACTGCCGGGCGTCATTCCCGCGCGCTACCGCGTATTAGGCAAGAGCAGCGAGATTGTCGGGCGTCTAGAGGCAGATGCAAAAATAGTCCACCGCGGGTATAGCGTCGCAATGACGTGTGGAGCTTATTACGAGTATGTCACGGAATGACCAGAAATGAGTGTCATTTTACTGGTAAGAATACGGGGTAAATACAAGGTATTACATGCTAATTACGAGGTGGACCGGGAGCCTAGTAGTCATGGAGTGACAACATCTTGTGGTATTTACACAAGGACGGCACGCGCCGCTATAGCTACCACAATCCAGTGAGCGAGACCCCGTGATTATGAATGTGCATGTCAATATGGGCCATTTGGGGCGGGATTGGCTACGCAGTGTGATTGCCGCTCCATATTTCAGGCCGGTGATGGTGGGGATGTATGAACGCGAACCTAAGTCACGATAGGCACCTTTTAGACGCCTTCATGGCTTTAATTTAGACCCAGCGTTGCCGGTCTTGCCCGTACTCAAGGGGGCGAATGCCAATGGCAGTAAAGCTTCTCGTCGCCAATAAAGCTTCTCGTCGAAAGCCGTGAGCGGAGGATCCTGAGTGCGGCAGGCCCGGCGGCACCACCCCCATTCCCATGTGATGGGCGCTGGTAACCCCTAAAGACCCGTGCCCGGCTTGGTGCGGCATGGGGCTGAGCGGGGTGGCCGGTTGTGGCCGGTCCTTGGATCATGCGACGACCGGGGAGCCCTACGGGGGGGCTCTTCAAATAATACTCTAGTCCCGGTAGCGCCTGCTGGCACCGCCAGGCAGCGGCCTTTTACGGGGGGCTGCCTAAAGTAATTCATGTACGCCCTCTCCGAGATCCGCCTACGGGTGGAGAGGGGGGTCTGTACGACTCGGACGGGGGGAGCCTACTCGCGAGGGATGTTCGAAATAAAGTTGTGTTCTCGTACCTCGGTCACCCGCGACCGACCTAGAAAGATTTGGCGTACCCCCACCCGTATATGTTCCACCTGTGAATCACTCGAATCCCGGCCTAGTGAAGCGGAGTGTTCGGTAGTGCCCTGCGGCCGACCGGTTTTGAACACCCGGGAAACCCGCAGCTGTCCCGTGAGAACGGGCGAGTAGGGCGGAGAGCGCGAGGAGACAGGAGCCCGGCACTTAAAGGCGGGGCGGGCGTCGCAGAGACAAAGGCCGGGCGGAGAGGCCGGGCATGGCAGCAACTCAGGGGCCAGGAGACAGGAGCCGAAATGCCCTGAGGGAGTCGCAGCCACGCAGCAGGAGGAGTCATATGGCGGTCAGCTCGGTCGGACCCTGGACACGACGAGGCGCGCTGCGGAGCGGGGCGCGGGTGAGTCGGACCGGCATGCCGACCACGGAGCGACGACACGCGGACCGGGGGGGGGGGGGGGGGGGGGGGGGGGGGGGTTGGTGCCCGCCTTACCCCCTTTAGACCCCCCTTGGGGGTCATTCCTACCGCAAGAGCTCTGGCGGGTGAGATGGAGGCAGCCGAGGCCGGCGGACAGCCACAACCGGCGCGGTGGGCGATCAGTGCCGCGACCTGCAGGATATTTTTAGCGATGGCGGCATGTGGAGCCAAGGCACAGCACGACGGCCGAAGAGTGCGCGGTGCCGCTGCATTAGCAATGTACATGAAAACATTTTCGGGGGCGGGGCGAGTGTGGCTGCATTCGTAATTCCCGTACTGCCCATTAGCGGTTGTCGCTCATACTGGCGACTACACGTAGATGTCCGAAATAACACCAGTAATGTTCACGTGATGGAAGGAGGCGAGGTTTGGAAACGAAAGAGGATGGCCGGAAGCTTGAGCTGTAATTACACTATATGTGTTCCTTACTATGGTTAGAGATGGCATGCCCTAAGAGCAACTCGGTCTGGGCGGTGGAGAGCAGCAGACTAGCACCTTGTAATCAATTTCAATTTCAATTTCTGGGGCATGCCCTGGGCTTGGCACCCAACCAGTGTAACGAGGACGATGAACAACCTTCCAGCCGCTAACGACTATCCACCGGCGGTCAGTATCCAAGTGAGCAAGTACGCTGCGGTGGCCATCGTGATCATCTGGCGCGGGCGAGGAATCTTTGATCCGTGGGCGGGACACAAAAGCACCCCTGAGGCCTTGCGGCCTTGCGGCGCGACAGTGCTCAACAACGATTTCAGTCTGATGTACCTTATCGACCTGTGCGAGGACGCGTTTGAGCCCTTCATGTACCAGTGCGCTCGGCCGCGATGTAACGGCGACCATGGCGACGACGGCGACGGTGACGACACAGCGGCGGGAGGAGGCTCCTTTCATTGTGGTGACCTCTACCGTGGTTTCGGCTACTTGACCTGACGCTGCAGGTTATGTCATCGTGCGCGGACATCCGTTTCTTGCAAGTGCCCATCTTATGCATTGCGTTGGGACCATCCCCGCGCCTGCCGTGGCTGCGGCGTCTAGGCGACTGTGGGCGGCTTCAAATTATTGCCGGCGACATGCCGCGCAACCGCAACATGCGCCGATAAACTTTGTGGCTAGCGATCTTCCGCGACAACGCGCTGCGGGAGCGAGAACTGCGAGCTGAGTGGCGTCACTCCGTGGCGTCGATTCACTTCTACACCGAGGAGAGCGTTGGCGACAAGCATCACTGAGCACCGAGTGGCGCCCTTCGGGCGACCAACCGTCTGCGGGAGGGGGGGGGGGGGTAGATGGGCCGCCCATTGAGCTGATGACAACGCCCAACGCGGGAATTCGAACATTCAACGGCACATATGACATGCTATATTCGTGGCAATGTCGTTTCAAAGCTACAACAATTCAATCGCAGAGCCATAAACTATAGCGCCCACTATGTTTTCAAATTATATCCAAGTATCCCCAGAACACATAGGTCATAATAAATCAACTTGATTTTTGAACCAACCTTGAAGGTTATTGACTTATTCACACGTAGCAAGCAAGCCACACATGTTAAACGCCAACGTCTTGCCCCCTCTAAACATGGTTTATGTGGCCAATTTTATTGCTGAACACCGCAACCGTGAATCTAGTGATCAACCTTACAGTTGTTTTGTACATCTGTTCAACGCACCGTGCGACGCGCATCGCATATCTCTGCATGTCCCAAACCGCCGAGGCATATTGTATTTGGCTCACTGCCGACAATCTCTGGACCCCGTTGCACGTACGCTTGGCAGGTCGGAGACCATAGTATGCGGGTGCTCGCCGTCGGCTTTGATGCATGCTAGTGATTGTGCCGCAGTTTTATTGTCCTATAGCAACAACATGTAATCCTTACGTGATGTAACGACTAGTTTTGTCCCATCGCGACTGTTGGTACATTTTGAAATCTCTCGTATGTCGCAGGACCCCCTTTCGTCAAAATGATAGATGGAACGGCGTGAAATAAAATTTTCCGGCCCCCCAGGGGTCTGCAAGATCCGGCTCAGTTCCGGCTTTTTATTGCTGAGATATCGACAAAGATTCCCATCTCGCCTCTACCCGCTTGGGGACCCTTATCACTGCCCGTCCGCATCATGGCACCCATGTCGAGTCGCCGATCGGGACGGAGGGGCGCGCTCACTTGGGAACCCTGCCAGCGCTGGTGGCCGAGCTGCGTTGTGTCGGAAGAGTCTCACACTCCGCGATTGATTAGCGGCGCCATTTGCTGAGCGATGTCAAAGGGCACACGGACCTCTTTGTGGGCAGCCGGGAACGACGCAGCGCCGAGCGCTGACCATGCTGGTTTGTCACCTCGCGGCTGAGAGCAAGCGACAACGCTAAACTCAGCCCACTAGACACGTTACGTGCAATGAATGACAGCCCCGGGGGTGCGTATTTCGGGCAACGACCTGCCGCCGGATCGGTGCAACCCACCGCAATAGGACAAGAGGCGTTGCACCCCCTCTCACTCCCGTCTCGACTACACCCGCTCTCGCTTCCATCACCCCTGCCCGTTGTCACAAGCACTCGTAGCGCGAATTGCTTGACATGGGCGGAGGAGGGCGCTCGCCTTGGAGCCCCAACACAAGGCTGGAGCCTTAGATGCGCATTGTGAAAGTGGACGGGCACACCGCGCCTGATTTGTTGCGCCGCCGTCAAAGCGTTGAAGTAGTCCGTGATCCCGCGAGCTACCGTTCGCACCTCAAGACACGGGAGTTCTGTCGGTCGCCGCAGATTGACTCGACCGACACCCCAACCGCCGAGCCACGCCCCGCGTTAGTGTAGTGAAGTGCGACAGAGCCCATGTTGGTATCGGTGGTATAGGCCAGCGAACGATGAGTAGCGGACGAAGTAAACTCGTACCTGGTACCGTTACACCGCGCACAACCGCGATGCGTACGCCTACACCGACGCATGGTCACTGGCAGCTGGTCGCGCCGCTATCGACGCCCCGCCGTGCGCAACACGTACACGTTGCAGGCCTACGAGGTGCTAGGGCACGTTACGCCTCAGCAAGGTGCCGGGCATACGCACCCACGGGTCCCTTTGTCGGGGGAGGGGGGGCGGGGGCGTCTATTCGCACCGGTATCTAGACCTAGCTTTCCGTAACGGGTCGCGCGCTGATGGTTGATGACGCCTCGACGAGCCGCGCAACTGCGTATACATGTCGGCATACATCTAGCTAGAGCAGCTTGTGTTATCCCAGACACTGCCGGTATCTACGGCGTAAACCTCAATCACCATGAGTAGCATCCGAAGTAACCTCGTACATACCGCCGAATGACACACGATCGCGTGTATGTATGGCATGTGTGCCTACACGACGGACGATGTGGCGCGCCGGCAGGTTGTCCCTCTTATGATAACACCTCGTCGTATGCGGCGCGTACACGGATCACGCTGCGGATGACGCCGCGTCGAGCGCAACTGCGTACACGCCGGCGTACAACCAGCTCGACCCACGGGTGTTTGTATTTTGGGCGCCGTTGTCGACGGCGTAACCTACAATCTCTGACAGGTACCCGATGTGACCTCGTACCATCGCGTCACGCACGATCGTGATGCGTACGGCCGTACGCTCGCTCGGACGAAAAGTGCCGGTTGAGGGTCTCTCAGTTGATTGTGACCGGTCGTAAGTTGCGCGTACACGCCGTAGGGCCTTGCATAGCCTGCAAGCAGCTAGTTCTAGTCGCGCTCCGCCTATGCGCTAGTCATAAGCACCTGGCGAGATCGGTATGAGGGGTTGCAGATATATGTACGTCAAACTAGCTTGTTGGCCGCAGTTCGGTTGTTGATGACGCTGCGATGGGCGCAATTGCGAACACACCGACGTACACCTCGTTGGACCAACGGGTGGTTCTATTTCGGGCGCCGTTGGCTACGGCGTAACCTCAATCTATGCTTAGGGGCAGTAGCCGGAGTAATTTCGTACTGATATCAGCGCGCCATGCACGATCGCGATGCGTACAACCGTATTGGTACAAGTACGCGCGCTCAGACGAAGTATACCCCGCGATTATTGCTTTGTACCGCCGCGACACGCACGATCGCGATGCATATTACGTGTACTCGGCGGATGCAAATAACTCGCATAGGGGCCCTCTGTAGATGACGACGCCCCGTCGCACGTGGTGCGTACGCACCGGCGTGCCTCCCATGACATGCGAGGCGCTACTTCTTGTTGCACACCACCTATGCGTCGGGCTGAGTCATTCGCGGATATCTGCACGGAAGTCGAGAATATCCATAACTAGCATACCGGCAGTGGATCACTGACCATGCTGAGGACTCTGCGATGAGCGCAATAGTTGCGTACACACCGGCGTACACCTAGTTGGACCAGCGGCGTTTAGAACCGGGCGCCGTTGCTTGTCTACGGCGTAGCTAAATCTTTGAGGGCAGCCGAAGTAATCTCGTGCTGTCGCGCCACGCACGATCGCGATTCGTACGCTCATTTGGACGAAGTTACCGGGCAGGTGGTCCCTCGGTTGATAACGCCACAACGTACGTGGTGGCGTACACACCAGCGTGCATTGCATAACATGCACGGCGCTAGCTCTCGAGGCTCTCCACCTATAGGTAGGTCATACGCACTACCCGGCGAGATCGGCACGAGAAGTCGAAGCAGTAACTCGAACTAGTTTACCGGCAGCGTTTTAGCTGCTGATGGTGCTGCGATGGGCGTCACTATGGTGGCGAAATATTGCTCGCGGAGGAATTGAAATAGTGACGCCCAGATAATCCCGCCCGAGGCTGACTACAAATTATTCAGCGAGGGGAGAGGTGGCCGTCACCGCAACGCGGGCAGCTATGTGGGCTGCGGTAGCCCAGCCCGTCTGCGATTCGGCACTGGCCACGGGGTCGATGCCAACCGGGCAGTTGGCCGCGGTCGTCGGTGAGATCTAGTGGTGCACCGCCGTGTGTGCGATTCTCGAACATTTTTGGGGCGAGTTTCATGCGACCCCCACCATGACGCAGGCCAAATTCATACTGCCGACGTAGTTCTCCTGACCGTGACGGAAACTGCTCGCCGTGGCCCGCGTCGTGGATTATGTTTGGCAGGGCAGGGCTGTGTTTACGCGCCCGGACGGGCACCTGCTCGCGTCGCGAGAGCAACCGGAACCGTAGAAGCGCGGTTTTTTAGCGGCCTCACAAAGCGGGCCGTCGTACGAATGCGTTTCCTTGCTGTGTTGGTGGAGGGCAGTGCCCCGCATGCTTCTACATGCTTTGCATGTTAGGCAACATACATGTGGATATTTGTCAATTATGGCGCGGACAACGGGATGGCTTTGTGCGCGAGCTGCGAGGGGCGAAAAGACACCGGCGCGCCTAAATGTTTTATATGCACATCTGGAGCAGTCGGTCACGCTTTTGAATGGACCAGACTAGGGCAATTGGCGGACAATATGGAAGCAAAGCGCCTCAAGACGCCATCTAAGGAAATCTATGACGGATCGCTGGGCATTTTCTTGCGGTTTTGCAGTGACAGAGGTGGGTCACCCCTTGCCGCAACGGTGGGACTGCTACGAACACTTACTGCGCACTGCATTGTGACTTAACACCAGCCTACAACGGTAGGAGCTAGAGTAACCGCTATCATTGACTGGCATGGGCGCCAACATCGGTCGCGGTCAAGCGACGGTTGGTCGCTAGCAAATCCTTGCCGGGAGGCTGATGTTAGAGAATTGCTAATGGTGGTGGCAAAGCGCGCTGCACGCAAGTAGCCCGGCACACGCCTAGCACTCGCCTTAGTCGAATTTCGCAATATTTACGGGTGAAGATTCAACCTCAGCCGGTCACATGGATATCACCAGCCGTTATGCTAAGTGTTTCTAAACCTATGCTGCCTGAGGAGGCGGGCTGCATCGCAACTTCGGATAAACTATCATATCCTCCTGGATGGGTCCATAACAATTGAGCTAGCCTAAGATGTGCAAACCTGTCGAGAAGCGCACTCCCAACAGCCCTACATTCGCGCCTGCGTTAATGTCGAAAAAATGTGGACAGTAGGCAAGAAAGAGGCTTTTCCTTATATATTCTTGATGTCGTCGCATCATTAACATGTCAAACCGGTGCAGTTGCTAGAACAATACCTGAAGGTATTCCGGCCCCCGACGAACGGCTTCTTGCTCACACCTCCAAGTAAACCGGGGCTGAGGCCAGCTACATTTTTTTGGCAAGCCTTATGCCGGATTTTCAAGCATTTAAGCAAGCATATATCCGGGCGTGTCCCGCGGCAGCCCGCACCGCGGACTTGGCACGGGATTCCAGTCATTCGGGCCGGAAGCCGCTCGCCACTTGGCTGTCGAACGCATTGCAGAGTCGGCGGTTGATCGCAGATGAGGGCCGTTGGGCCTGCGGAGAGGATGCGATGGACGCGTATTTTCGCACATCTGTGGCACAGATTTTGCTGTTGAGTCGTAATAATTTATAATTACAAGCCATCATTCAGTGCCGCGTCGCGCGACGCGCGACACGCGCACCATCATAACCTCGTACGGTCGTGCTGTGCGTGCACGACCGCGCTGCATGATGAGCCTACACCGACGAGTTTCTCCGGTGGAATGCCTTCTCCGCTGATGACGCCCGTTGTAAGCAGCGCGTACACGCCGGCGTACCTCGCAATCGGTACGAAGGGTTAGTTTGAGGGTGCCCCGCCCATGCGCCCCCCGTACCGTCTTGCAAGGATCGCAAGACGGGGGGCGCACCTAGAACAGACATCCCGGCGGCGACCGCGCCGCTGATAACGCTACATAATACGCAGCTGCATGGACGTCGGCGTACACTTGGCTGACTCAGCGGGTGTTAAAACGGGCGCCGCTGTCTACGGCGTAACCTAAAACATTGTGAGTTGAGTGTGTGGACAAGCATGTCCAAGTATTGGCTTTTCTTCGATAATACCGAATATCGATGAAATAGCTCGAGCCGGTAGTACATCAGAGTGGATTGGCTAAAACTATACTGTGCGGCAAGGGCCACTTCGAGCAAACGTTGTAATGTACTCTGTTTACATCTCAATTTAGTGTGGCCCAACCCCTCCAAAAAGGTCTATATTTCGTCGACTTCGAAGCTGTGGTGACAGTGGCGGCGAAATAATATTTTTGGAAGGGGCGGCACGGCCACCCGCGTCTCCACTTCACATGCGGCGTTACGATTAATTTAACTAAAGTAATTATGGTAACGCCTCCGACAGCGGTTGCGACGGCTGGACCAGTTGAAGAAGCGTTGCCCTCAAACGGGCAAACAACCGCAGGAATGACGGAAGAGGAAGATCAAGCGACACTAGGTCAGGGTGTAGTGGCCCGCGGGGGTCTTAGGAGCCTCGGCTATCCCACTACAAATAGTAAGGATGTCTGCAAGATCCGGCTCAGTTCCGGCTTTTTAATCGCTCCCGCCCACCTCGCCCTACACGAATTAAGCCAGAGTAGGAGTCAAGGTCTAATAAGGTAGTGGGGCTCTTAGATAGTATCGAATATCGATGAAAGTAAAGTAATGTTCGCCCCGGGACATCGGCCGAAGCCGCCCCAGCGCCAGCGCTTGACCTCGTGGCTGCGCCAACTGCAGTCGTAGGTCTGACATAGCCCGTAGACCATTGCCTCATTCGAACCCCGAAGGGCTAATGCATCAACCGGGTAAACCCGGGACACGCCGGGCCGACATTGCCGAAATACATCGGCCAGGAATCGAACCCGGGTCTCTCGCACACGAGACGACCGCTCAACCGAGCGGACAAGGGATGTACCTTGTATCGATGAAGCTATTCGATATTCGATAGGGCCGGCTAGCTTAAACTACTGTGCGGCAGGGCCCCCTCGAGCAAACACTGTAATGTACTGTGTTTACATCTCAATTTAGTGTAGTGGCCCAGCCCTAAAGTTGGCCCGTTCGAGTATTTTAAAAGCGAGGTGAAGCAAACCCCATCCCGCGGAGGAAAGCATTTCGAGAGTGCGATATAGCGACTATGCAACAGCAAAAAAGGCAATGGAATTCATGTCTCGCACTTCATACGCGGCTTTTTACACTGCTACTTGGCGGCGCGAGCAAATGGCGAGCAGTTTTGACCTTTTTTTTCCCGCCCCCGGGACAGGACTGGCACCAGTGAAACCCTTGCAGCGTCTCTACGACGGCAGTTTTGACCTGTCATTGTGATGTATCATTTTGGCGCGGGAACACCCTCATGACCCTAGCGACGATATGCTGGCGGATCCGCGCCCTGCTTGCGCAACCGTGACGCATGCGCGCCCCCGCCACGGCATATGCCAGGCGGATGGCGCACGGTAGCGCCGCTTCTCGGGCTTGTGACGCCATATATGCGACCAGGCACCTCCATAAAGTATCGCCAGATGTGACCAAGTCCCGCCACCCCGTCCTTCCTGGAACGTAATACACCTCGTGAGGCTCTCGGCCAACAGCTGGACGGTCCTGCCTTGAGCAACGAGGCCGGCAGGAGAGGAGAACGGCTTTCGGCCGGGAAAAGGGGGGGGGGTGGGGGGGGGGGGGGGGGGGGGGGGGGGGGGTTGAGGTGCACGAGCGTCCACTTTTGGCCTGGCCGGCCAACATCCATAGCTGGTAAGGTCGGTGTGCATGCCGCCAAGGCAGTAGGGGCGGGGCCGAGCTCGCCTGTGCTCTGCTGGCCGTGCACGGCTCTTATCCAACGCAGTTCGCGGCGGGGCACGCCGTGAGTGCCGACCAAGCGGGGCCGTCCGTTGTCTGGGCGCAGCGTTGGCGGTTGCTTGGCCAACGGCGGGCGTGGCGCGATGGCCAGCAGCCCGCGGCGTGCAGGGAAGAAGGCAGCCGAACGGCGTGACCCTCGGCTCGTGCCTGTGCGCAATCAGACGGTGCGCCGCTGGGCTGGGCGCCCGACCGGTTCGCCTGCAACATGGGGGAACCAAATCGCGTGTGTTAATTAGGCGCAGGTTGAGGGCGGTGATGAACGATGGAGCCAGGTGCTGATTTATGCTGGGATGGCAGCTGCTACCCTGCCCTCCCTCTCTACCTCCTGTCTTACGCACCTGGCAGCTCATGCGGTGCATTTGGATAATCTAAAAAGTGCGAGTGAGAGGCCAGATGTGGACAGAATTACAGACTTACATCCAGGGGGCGTGTGCCGTTACGCTGCATGTGACCCCTAATTGAGACCCCTTCTTGGAGCATTATATAAATTCCAGGTCTGTATAGGTACGCATCATTAGGTAGAATGCAGGCACACAGGCATACGGAGCGCAATCTGTCCCCGCATCGCTGTGATTCTTCCTGATGGAGCGCAGGCGACATCCTCGACGGAGATGGGGGCCGAGGCGGAGAGCATCCGGGAGCAGCTGCGCCAGACCGCGGTGAGCATGCGCCCCGGCACCACCTCGCTCATCCAGGCGCTGACGGACGGCAGCGTGGAGGAACGCACCGAGGCGGCGGCGGCGCTGGAGGAGCTCGTCACGTGCAGCCGCGAGACGGCGCAGGTACCCCCCCCCCCCCCCCCCCCCCCTGCGCGTCTCCCACCTTACACGATGCAATCAACAGACAAAAGTTTCAGCAGTCAAGTGATAAAGATGAGATCGCCGCAGTCGATGCTGTGCGTCTTTTGAATAGTTGTCACTTTTGTTTGTGATGATGTGTATAACAACGAATACTGATGCTTGTAGCTGCTTTGAGGTGTCATGTCCCGTACCGGTAGGGTTTCACGCCCCCCTCGAGAATGAATTGTTTTGCATCAATGCATCGGGATATTCTTGTGGTATTGCTGGTGTATTCTAGTATGTTTCAGGATGAATACTTTTTTTCTCTTTTCGGGGGGGTGGAGGGGGTGGGGGTGGGGAGAGAGATCCTATACCGCGAACCTAAAGCATGGTAACAGTATGTGCAGTACTCAAACAGCTGGCATTTCATAGTCCGTCACTTGCTCGCCAACCGTATATGCTCCTCGACCCAACAATTGCACTGCCTTCGTCAGCTAGGAGAGCCTAAACACGTTGCGCTGTCACGACGTGTTGCCGCCGCACAGCGGCAGAAGTGATACACGTGTATGTGCTCCGAAACCATTCAAAATGAGTACGGGGTTGCAGCCCCCCCCTACCACCATCGAATTTGCCTTGCAGTGCCACCATTGGGAGGGGCGTAGCAGGCTCAGGGCTGACCACCGCGCGTGCGCAGTCTCTCGCCATGAAAGGCGCGTGCCCGGCGCTGCTGAAGCTCACCGAGGAGGGAAACCACGCCGCGGTGGTGGCAGCTTGCTCCACCCTGCGCACGCTCGCCTCCGTCGGCACCAACTCCGACATCATCCGCGAGTCGGGCGGCATCGGCCGCCTTATGGAGCTGCTGCCCGGCGGTGGCGCCGGCAGCCGCGATGTGTGCCTGGCCGCCGTCCAGGCCCTGTGCTCGCTGCTGCTATTCTCAAGCCAGAACCGAGTGGTGTCCCCCCCCCCCCCCCCCCCCCCCTCCCCCACCCGGGATCCGCCACCGCTGCCATTGCAAGGTTATGAGTGAATGCTGATTTGCGGGCATACAAAGCCATTTTAGGGACGTGCCGGGACCGGCCGGACACAACGCGGAGACGATTCAAACTCACCAGTATGTTAAATTGCAAGTGCGGCAATTATAAATAGAAAAGAATACAAAATGTCTTGCAAATTTGGCTTTCCTTGACAGAATGTTGACATATGTCATAGTCGTATTGCGAATTTATCTCTGACAGCACTGAAGACACTCTTCTATTGGGTATTGCTCGTTGTTCAGGAATTTGTCACATACACTGTTTTAAATAGATAGCAATACAGGAATGTGGATCGGTGCACGGCGATGAGATTACGCATACGATTACGACGCGTATAGTGCCGTTTGCTGCCGGTGCCGGTACCGGTACCGGTGCAGTGGGCGCACACAGGCACCGGACCGGTAGCGGCAGTATATATTACAGGTACATTTCCGATGTATTGCGGTGCCGTAAAAACGCTGGAAGAGTGTCAAATTGAGACACACTGCCATGCGCCGCCAGTTCATTCCTACCTTACTACTCGCTAGTATCGATGGATGGGAGACTGCAGTATGAGTGGACCTGGAAATCAAAATGTGAATAATAAATGATCTCAGCGCCCCAGTGTACGGGTGGAATCCTCCCCATAAGAACCCTAATTTTAAGCCTCAAATTGAGGTTGCTATACACAACCGATATACAACAGCATTCACTACAATTCCGCCATAGTTTGGCCTCGGTTTGGCCTCTGGCAGGTAGGGTAGGATTCTTCTTCTCGGTGCTCTTACCACCGCGCCGGCACCCGCAGTCCTGAAGATTCCGCGATTTCCCATTCAGCCCACGGTCCGTGACTGATTCTTTGATAGCACGGCGGCAAACACTGCCTGGCTGACTGTTTGGTGCGCGCGGTCAGTGGCTGAGTGAGAGCGTGCATGACACACACGCCTGCCTTCCTGGTTGCCCTGGACTAGGTCGGGCGGGAGAAAGGCTTGGTGCGCATTCTGCTGCCCATGCTGGGCCAGCCAGGGTCCAAGGTCCCCCCCCCCCCCCCCCCCCCTTCCCCCTTTGCCCCCACACGAACCCCCTCGGGACCACCTCTGCGTACCGCGATGTCCGCTGACCCGCTGCAGGCAGGGATCTGACAGAGCCGCGGCGCCCCTGCTGCCCACCTCACGCCGGCCCCGCGCAGACGCTGCACTGCGAGGTGGCGCGCACGCTGCACAGCCTCTCCTTTGACGAGGAGGCGCGCGTGGAGATCGCGCAGGAGGGCGGCCTGCCCGCCGTTGTGAAGGGGCTCAGCACGGCGGCCGCGGCGTGGGGGGTGCCACTGGCGCCCAATAGCGCCAGATCGCCGGGCCGGGAGGTGGACTCCTTTGCCATCCCTTCTATCCCCTCCGCCTCTCGAGGATGCCCCTTGCGCTCAAAGTATTCTGATCGTGAAGTGGAGTGCAAGGCTTTGGATTCGCGTGCACCATTCGGCGTGCAGCTTGAATATGCTTACTCGGCATGGGATTTTCAGCAATTCGTTCTGGGCATGCGTTTGCGGAAGATAATAAAGGATTGTTTGTTAATCCTTACTTGCATCGAATGTAATTGCGCAAAGGTCCTAACCATTCACGCGGATTTGCAGAACTCAATGGTAATATGTGTATTTGTGACATCACACGCACATTATGGTCCTCAATTCATTGATGATGAAGAGCGTTTTTCAACTTTGGTTTGTGGGTCCTGAAAACCGTGTTACGTTTTGCGTCGTTGACTCTGAGTTTCCATTCTGGGCAATTTCGAATTAAATACACACGGCCTCCTCTGGGCACATGAGAGGAGAGGGGGCCGGGGGGGGGGGGGGGGGGGGGGCAGCAGCAACAATGTATAGCAAACCAAAAGCTTGTGTAAATATGCGAATAAGTCGAATCATCATCCCACAAAGTGCAAAAAACGTTGCAGTTTCGCTGGCGTGAGATGACCTCGCGCTGACAGCTGCTGTGCCGCTGCCCCCCCCCCCCCCCCCCTTGAAGATGGGCACGTTTTGCCTCGGCATCCTGAGCAACCTCACAGGAAGCTCCGGGACGCACCAAGACGCGGTGGACGCGGGCGCCGTGGCAGCCGTGGCGAGCGTGGTGGCCGCCACGTCGGCTCATGCCACCGAGGTGGCCAGCCAGGGGCTGGTCATCCTGTCTGACCTAGCGTCGTCCGCCTGCGGCCGCGCCAAGCTGCGCACCACGCCGGGGGCGCTCGCGGTGCTGCTGTCGCTGCTGCAGACCATGGAGGCCTGGAGCCGTAAGGTGCGCTTCCGGCTCCCCCCCGCCTTCCCCCCCCCCCCCCCCCCCCCGCCCCAAAAATAGTTCCGGTAGATATGATGCTGGGACAACTTTTCTATGGTGCAACAAATCACGTACAATGCGCGACATATACCACGTGCGTCGCGTCAGCATCACACGCCATCACGGTGGTCAAGGTGGTGCAACAGTTCAAGGTGGCCGGGGGTTTAGGGTGTGCCTCGTCCAAGTCGACCATGCTGAGCACGAATCCGCCTCGTTGCCTCGGGATGCCGGCCGCCGCGAGGGTGCTGCTGCCAGTGCTGCTGCGAGGAGATTTTCTCGAATCGCCCCGGGCCGGTATCGCGCGGTAGTATTGAATAAAGTTCGGCTACGAATGCCCGGTTTAATTATGCGGGTATTGCGGGACAGTGTCGCCGAAAGGCTGCACAAGGATCCCTTAAAAAAAAATACAATGCAGCACTTTGTAGGTCACTGGCAATGAAGGGCGCTATGTGCGGTAAGTACTCCCCTGTCGTTCTATCCTTGGGAGAGAGAGTGAATTAATGTATTTTGCGGGGGGGGGGGGGGGGGGGGGTTCCCGCTGCCAACGTGGATCGTTTTACATGGTTTCGGAGCACGCACGCTCGTAATCGTCGCTGCTGTGCAAGGCCGCATGCCGCGTCAAAGCGAGATTTTCCGTGCCATGTCAATTGGCAACCGACACGCAATGGTTACGCGGCTGTCGGGGCAAACGGCGCTTACGAGTAATATTTGTGGACAAGTGGTGGAGCGAGAATACATGGCGGCTGTTTGAAAACTGGCCATACCGTAACCACACCTCGGGTTCGCGATATATCATCGCTATCCACTCCCCCTCCCCCCCCCCCCCCCCCCACCCCCCGCCGCAAAGAGAGTACAACTTTTTCATCTTGATAGTTTATCAGAACACCCCACGAATACAGCAGCATGCGGATATTCCGACTCGGTGCTGCAAATTAATCCTTTTCGGTTTTGGATCCTCTAGCCCACGGAGGATGGGACGTATATGTTTATATGATACGTCATCTTGTGGGCGCAGGAGTTGCTGTACACATGACCACAAAATAAGCCGTGCGGGCTCCTTGTAGTAGCGTCTGCTGTAGAGGTCTTACCTCGGCCATGGGACTCGTCCCTGCGCGTTGTGCCGGTTGATGGCATGGGTCGGTGGCCACCGCGGCTGATGCGCTGCCATGTGCTGTGCGTTCAGGAGTCCCAGGCTGTGCTGGCCAGCAAAGCGGCCCACGTGGTATTCCAGCTAGCCTCGGGCGACGAGCTGGCGGCTGCACACCTGAACGAGGCCGGCTTCACGAGGCCGCTGATCGGCGTGATGCAGATGCGGCCGCCCAAGACCATAGAGGCGTCGTCCAAGGCGGGCGATATCAGCCGGGCGGTGTGGGCGTGCGTGGAGGAGACGCTCAACGCGCTGGCGGCAATGTGCAGCGTCCCGGTGGGTGTCGCTGCCTGTGTTAACAGGCGTGCTCAATGGTGTGTCGTGAAGCGGGACAGCGCCATTGACACCCGCGGATGCCTTCATTGCCTCACAGGAAGTGCGCGAGCGGCTGGTGGATAAAGCGGCCCTGCAGTCGCTGATGGAGCTGCTGCAGCACAGCGACCGCTACATGAAGGCGGCGGCGCACAGCATCATCCAGGAGCTGTCCTACAGGTGGCTGCCGCTTCCTGCCCCATCCCACATTTGACCTGGCATATTGTGTGTATCTGGGGGTCTGTCGATCAGGGCGATGTGGCTGAGACCACCCCCCCTCCCCTTTTAACCCAGTGACAACTTCACCGAGCTCCTCAAAAGCGGCGTCATGGCGGTGCTGATCGAGGAGCTGTACCAGTACGCCGATAATCCAGACCGGCAGGTTGACAGCTGCACGCTGGCAGCTGTGTCCGCGGTGCGCAACCTGGCGTATGATGAGGGCTGCGTGCGTGAGATCACGGAGGCCAACGGCGTGGTGCCCATGGTCGGAATCCTGGCAGCCGCGCCCTCCCTAAAGGCCAAAACACAGGTGACCGCCCGGACCAGAGTGTGCATGCCCCAATGTGCCCATGCCACACCTGTTACCACCATTGATACCATTACGGATGGCAGGCGTACTTCCAACAATGCTTCCAGCCTGGAAATATATATCGCGGGCTCTGTAGTTCAGTTTCATGTGGAGCTGTCATGTATTGCGTGATATATAGACATTTTATGGCTGTAATTTCAATATCAGCTTGTGCGGAGAAGTACAACCACATCCGTATGCCCATACAGCATTCCTAATCACCCTGTACCATCCTTAATTTGCATGATATTGTACATACTGATACTGCCATCCAAAATGTTGCGATCTATCTATCAACGTAGTTGTGCCCATTTACTACTACGGGGCCTCAGCGTAAAATAAAATCCCCCCCCCCCAACCCGGTAACATATACCGGGGTTCGTGTGCCCCCCAAATTATGAAGTATTTTGCAGAGGCACCGAGGCGTGTTTTACGAGCGGCGTTTTTGGTTGAGAGCTCTAATACATATATTCAAGGTGATTGTGATATCTTTCTTGTTGCGAGGTGCTCAGAAACGCAATAGGAAATAGCAAACCTGAAGTGCGGACACGGCACTCATATGCCTGCACTACTGCCAATGCTACCCCAATCGCTATTTGACATACTAATGGTGTTGTTTCTGTCTCTGGTCTAACTACTGACGCTATCTGTAAGCGTTGAGCTGGTACAGGCTGTGATGTTAATGGCCGTTGTGGAGGGCCAAACGGGGCAAAGGCAATGGGCGGACCGGATTATATTTGGATGTTTTCTTCTTTTGTCCCAGGGACCCCTTGGATGAAGCGAGATACTTTCGAGAGACCTGACGCTGTCGGTTCGTTGTGCGGATTCCTAGGCAGCCGGCGCGCTCAACAACTTCGCCTGCCACCCACCTGCTGTGGACGACATGTTTGCCGCCGGAGTCATTGAGCCCGTCGTGAAGCTGCTAGGCATGGCGCTTGAGATGGGTCACAGCAACGCCAGCTCCGCGTGCGCGGCCGGTACCGCCGGGCCGCGCGCCCGCCGGGAGGACGTGATGGACGCGATCACGCAGTGCGCAGGGCTGCTGCGGAACCTGCTGGGGGACACGGAGCGGGACGACATCGCGGTGGCGGTTGCGAAGGGCGGCGCCATCCCGGTTTTGGTGCCGCTGCTCGAGCAGCTGCCGGGCGAGGACCCCCAGGCACTGGAGGCAAGACCTCCCCCTCCCCTGACACGGCAACAGCTTTATTCCACAGCATCTGTTGCCGGGTGACCCTCCATTGTTTCTCTACTCACCTCGTAAAGAGAGTACCTGACTGACCGACACGGACACGCGGCAGATCGTGGTGCAGGCAGCCAGCGCGCTGAACAACCTGTCGCTCTTCAAGCCATGCTGCGACACGATATGCCGCGACGCGCACTGCCTGCCGGTGCTGGCGAAGCTACTACTCACGGCGCGGCAGCCGCGGCCGGAAGGGACGCAGCAGTACTGGGAGGACGCCACACTGCAGGTGCCCCCCCTTCGCAGCCCCCCCCTCCCCCCCCCCCCCCCCCCCCCCCGCCCCCCGAAACCGCGTTCCGAGCTCCGATTTCTGTCGCTTTCCTTCCCTTTCCTGCTCCGCGTCTACCGCACCACCGTGTTCCAACTAGTGATCTCTGCCGGCAGCTATTACAGACCTCTCCCTAGCCAACCCAGAAACTCGAGTGGCTTTTCTTGTTCTTAATATTTATTTTAGAATGATATAAGTACCCACTCTGGCGCTGCATAGCAGCCTCTCCACTGCTGTTGTAGTTATGTTGAATTGCCGTGTCTTGGGAGGTAGGACGTGTTTTCCATATTATACATGTAATATATCTACATCCATACTTACATCATATTTACGTTTATATTATCAAATAACAACCGCTCCCTTCCTTTACTTTGCTCATTACAAATAGCGTAGTTATTTGCTATTACGCTTTCGGATCTCTGTTTCATGAAGGGCAAGTATGTGTGCTTCTTTCTTTGTTCCGCAAGTTGGATCCATTGCCCCCCCCCCCCCCCCCCCGCTCCAAGGATTCACTCTCCCAAACTGAATTCCTGCTATGTCCCGCCGCTGCCCAGATAGTGTCAGTGTTTGCCAACCTGGTGCAGCACGCCGGTTGGCGCGAGCGAGTGCAGTCCTCCGGCGGGCTGCGCGGCCTGGTGGCGCTGCTGGCCTGGGAGGCCGGTGACGTGCGAATCACCGCCACGCTGTGCAGCGCGGTCGCCACACTGGCGGGCGAGGCGCGGTGGAAAGATGCGCTGGAGAAAGAAGGTTGGTGGCGCTGAGCGGGTAGTGCAGTAGGGCTGCAATGGCCAGCAGCATGTACGGCATACCGACCTGCAGCCATGTCATTTAATTAAACATCGAATAAGTAACAGACCGCAATGTGCCATGTTGCTTATTAAATCAGCTCATCCCAAAACCACGGACCACTGCCTTAGACTGTCGATATGGTTTTCTGGGGTACGGAAGTGGGCAAATGTCTGTCATCATGGAGGCGCAAATATGCGTACAGTATCTGGAATAAGTGTCTAGA
This sequence comes from Tetraselmis striata, assembly GCA_006384855.1. Taxonomy (NCBI): domain Eukaryota; kingdom Viridiplantae; phylum Chlorophyta; class Chlorodendrophyceae; order Chlorodendrales; family Chlorodendraceae; genus Tetraselmis; species Tetraselmis striata. Next base: position 55,177 of record VCJN01002405.1, on the reverse strand, counting down.
AGATCGGTCTTCTTGATCGGTTTTCGGCGAAGTCTTGTAGATCTACCCGGCAATTACATTGGGGTCTGACATGTGACACATTTCTTGCTGGAGAGCATATTCAATCGATCCATACGTGCTGTGGCTGCAGGCGTGGTCCCGCTCCTCGTCACCGTGCTCCGCAATCGGGGAGTAAACAAGGCGACCTTGGAGGTGCGCGCTCCGCCAGCAACGCAGTCATGGCGCAGTCACCACGACACTGACAGCTGACGCGGGGAGATTCTTACGATTGAAATCATCAGATGGCAACATGCTACTTCAAGAGCGATCTTAGTCCAAGGCTTGGCACTGTACCGGCAATAGGATTGGTAGTTGGTTTCAGGGCGCAAGACGATGTTGATGGGCCACCCTTGCTATATTTACCCTATTAAACATAACCTAAAAAACATATATAACCAGTGCGAATATGACCTTGCGAAATCTAACCTATTGTATACGTGAAAAATAGTCCTTTCCCTTGTTATTTTGATGTTCGTTTTCTGTAGTATTCATGATACTGTGCCGGTATTCAGACCCTTGGCAACTTGACACGCTTATGCTCCGAAACCAGCGCATCCCTGTGAAGTGGTTTGCGCTGCTGTGTGCCACCCACGCTGATGGTGCCGTGCCACCGTGATGCTTAGTATCTTCTCTATCTCGAGTGCTCGACACTACCCACTGATTATTTCTGCTTTAGTTTCTGGCGTTATTCTTCCTTCTTGATTACATCAAACGTAAGTATGCTGCCAATGAAATTCTGCAGAACTTTTCATTTGATTTTGATTGTGTACTTTATTTATTCGCTTTGTCATGCCCAACGGAACCTCGAGGCGGCGGTGTGGTATGAGAACACCTTTTTGCTCATGCGCGCATCCAGGTGTGCACCGCCATCCACAACCTGAGCGCCAACTCAATGCACATCAAGGCAGCGCTGGGTCCTGACACCATCCCAGAGCTACTGTCGCTGCTCAAGAGCAAGCCCAAACCACCCAAGGATGTGCAGCGCATCGCGGGCGCCGCGCTCAAGACGCTGGCCAACAAGTATACGTGGGTGCACCACACCAATGCCAGTCATGAATCGGAGGGCTCAAGGACAATGTCTGGCGCAGCATGCTTCTCTGATAATGGGGTGGCTGACCTCATCTGTTGCTGCCCTTGTATGCAGGGAAAACCGCAACGCCATCATTGCTGGCGGAGGTGCAGACTACCTCATATGAGCAAGCTACCCTGCTGCTGTCATACCTGACGCTGAGGCCATAATGTGCTATGCGTTGTAGAAACAAACGCCCTACAAAACTACAGCCTGGAGATATACATTGGATGGCAATTTCTCCACGTAGGCATGCTGAACTGACGCAGCTGTTGCAAACACCATTCTGGCACTTCTTTATTGAGGTTGCTTCGTAGTTGTCCCCATAGTAACGCGGACAATAATACCTTTGCGCTGCGTTTTAACTGTGTGGACATTCTGGAATGTTTCGCGGAAGCCCATGAGGAGGCGCGCTGCACTGTAGGCTCTGAATTCAATGACGTCGCCAAGGAAAGCAATAAATTGTACGATAGTTCTTTGAAGCTACCCTCTTAAGCTGGATTTCCAGCCAACGACTTTCTGGTGCCTGAGGGGGGGGAGGGGTCATGGGGCCATGTTGTAGGCCGCGTCAAGCGGCAATTTGCCATGCTTTGCTGTTGCAATTAGATATCATTTTAGACGTATAGTAGATTCGCGTACTGAGGACCGCGCCACCGCCATTTTGGCTTTGCCCACTGAGACACGCTCGGGACATGGTCCACAACATGTGCCTAAGACATGCGCAGTGGTTTCGGAGCTTTGCCAGGCGAGTAGGCGAAGCCGCGCGCAGCATGACAGAGTGCGCAGGTGCCCGCAGTGCCGCGGGCGCATGCACCTCCCCAATTGAAATCGCTTCGCACGATTGTGCTACTTTAACATGGCGATGCATACAGAACATGAAAACAACCCTACCTCAGTAGCATATCTTGCATCTGCGTGTTGCAAATCGCTACAAGCCTTAAACGCGGTGATTATTTCCAACACCTGGTAACGCAGCGGTATACTCGCACTTATATATGCACACCACACAGTCACACACCGGCATTATATAATACCAGATCGATTAGCACGGCCTGATAGAGGCGCCATGCATCATGATTGGCTGCAATCACATCTTGCATACCGTGCTGGTCTCTCATTCATGTGTCATATATATAATATATATATATATGTATTCATCATACATACATACATATACATATATATATGTGTATATATACATATATATGCATATCCACCCATGAACTAAGGTGTACATACTCCTGGTACGACGATGGACTGGTACTCCTGTGTGTATATTATACGCGAGCTACGATATATATATATGGGTGTGTTGATGTTTATATATATATATATATGTATGTATATGTGTGTGTATATGTATATGCATATATATATATATAGATACAGATATGCATATATACACATATATGTATATATATAGAATTTTTTCATTTATAATATATACATGTATTATTAGGCGATACTACGTGCTGCGATAGGCCATGTCAAGCCGTCTCCGTTGAACGCTTGTAAGTGTTATTTGCAAATTAACAACCCCTTTCCACACCCCTCAACACAAGTATGGGGTTTGCGAATTTGGTCAACATGCCCATGCGCGGCTACAGTGAGGCCGTGCGCGCGTGCATGCTGCATGTTACTCAGGGTCGTACGGCTTGGGGGAAATGCCGTTATAGTGCGATACACCCGTTTTCAGTTGAGTCGTTTTTGCCAAAAAAGTCGCGCACGTTGTTTTGCAGGGCGTCGGGGCGCGCCGTCCGTCAAGCCTCTTCTCACGGTACACCTGCAAGGTGATGTCGTAGGAGTCGACATGCACGTCCCGCACTCGGCAGGACACGCCACTGAGTCGCAAAGAAAATTAAGTTGACTACCGAGGCCATGAGGCATGCTCGACAGTCGTACTTGTACTTGGGGGGGGGGGGGGGGGGTGGGGGGGGGGGGGGGGGGGGGGAGCATGCACAATCAACTCGGCCCGCTCGGCGAGAGCGTACGCGGCATCACTAGGCAGCGGGACTCATAAGGACGCAGCCTTCATGCGGCGTTGCCTGAACAGCAGGCCACGACGCGCGGCGGTGAGGTGCAGGCTGTTCTTAGCGATGGGGTCGATGATTGTTGTGTGGTTCGGAGAACGTGCGTGTTGATTCTTGGCAAGTAGGGATGTAACGACGTAGCCCCAATGTGACCCCGCTCACCATTCCAAGCCACGTACCGGACGACAGTGGCAGTGGTCGCCTCCAGCGGGCTGATGTTCTCGGAGTCGTGGCAGATCTCCGCGAATGGAGACAGCTTGCCGGCGTAGCTCTTGAGCGTCTGGGCGGTGAGGGAAATGGAGAGTAGGTCGAGGGCGCGATGTCCTAACTCGTCCGAGCCGACGAACGCCTCCAGCCTATGACGGGACTGGAGTGAAGGAATCAATGGGGCGACAGCCTCATCGGGCTCGTCGTCAATTCCGTAAGTACGGCGCTTGGCCGACGGAGTAACATGGGGGTCGGTTCATTTCAGCAAAGTAATCATATTCGGCAGTTAGGTTAGGTTCCCCGCCGAAGTTAGGATATGCTCAATCCCCGCGGCTGGCCGTAATACTGCTGCACGGGTTAGTCTGGACACCACTACGGGTTTGCGGGGCAAGGTTCATGTAGGAGGGCCGCCGCGCGTGCCTGTCGCGCTCGTAGAGCATGTCTCGCGTAGTAGTACACGGGCGAAAGATGGTTGTTGCGAACCAGTTGTAACACGTGGTGTAGCAACCGACGGACGCAGTGATGAGATGTAAGTTACGGAAGGCGCTGTGTGACAAAGCCGCCATGTGCAGATGTGCCGATGGTTGAGCCGCACTCGGCTGTGGCTGTAAGAAGCGCCGCACCGAAGAAGGTGTCAATGAAGTCTGTAGGGAAGGGGGGTCCAGTCCGGACACGGAGTGCTCATCCCGCTGTTGAGTTGCCAGCGTTCTCTATGCGGTGGTCACCGAAAGCTCCCCCGCTGCGTGTCGGCTGTCTCGCGACGCGCTGCCCGGACCCATAGCCATGTGCTCCGTCTCCATCAACACCACGTTCACGAGCCGTCAATTGGGCCAACGACGCAGTGAGCTCGAGCAGCGATGTAGACTAGGCATGCATGTCTGCCGGCATCCATTCGGCTCGGCTACGGCTACGGGTTCTTCTCCATCTCGCATGGTGACGCACAAACGTGCGGATGAGGATTACACACACGGATGGTAAGCTGGGTGTGGTCTTGAAATAACATGTGACCTTGCTCGCAACGTGTTACGAGACCATTACTCGCTGTGTGCCGCATAGCAAAACTGAAAGATGACATGCCCATATGTTACGGATCCTGTTATACCTACTCGTGCTACACCCACTGCTAGGTCCAAAGGACTTGTTTACACCTTGTATGGTGACTAAGTTTGAACATAAATGTGCAACATTCCAGAATTTCAGGTCATATACCCTAGATTCAACTGTCCTATACTATCAGTAAACTCGGAGTCGGCGAGAAAAAATGCATGTAACTTATGTAAAGGGTTGTGTGGTCGGACTTTACATAGTCTTTTCGTGGCAATTCGTGGCCGGGCACCCGAGTGGGCGCCGCCGCTATGATGTGGGCGGAGGTGAAACGAGGTCACAAGCTCGACGCCGCCGCCGCCGCGGCGGATCTTGACACTTCGCCAAATCACGCCGCCGCCCCGACTATGGCCAACACAGTGTTGCATTTCGCAATGACCCCCGCGGTGACATACCACTCGCGTCGGATGCAAATGGTGATGCAACCGGCAACTATAAGCGAGCTGCCAAAGCAAGAGGACCAGGGCGAAGTGGGAGACCGTGCCCCGGTGGGTGCACCGGTTCGAGGCCATTGGCGACTCACGTGCGTGACGCCTCTCGGCTCGGCCGACTTGGGAAGGGCCTTCACTACTTGCCTCGCACGCGCAAGTTCATAAGGCGTAGAGAAGCGCTCCACAGTAATGTAGGACGATAGCACCTGAGATCAAGGGCAAGCTCAACATTTACGTGAGTATAGTGAGAGTGTGCGCTGCATTTGAAAGGTAAATGGGTTTGCGCAGCTTGCGACCGAAGAGGAAGCCCATGTTGACAGTACATCACGAGGCCGACCGTGTCGCATTTGCCAAGACATGGCGCAGGCTAAGCTTGAGGAATGTCATGGTATCGGACAACAAATTCTTCTACTTCAACAAAACCGATCAAATGTGGATGTTGCGGGATGGAGAGTCAGGCCCCCACTGCAGAGGCCGTTCGCGGTGGCATCAAGGTCCATGTGTCTGCAGCCGTCAACAAGTGGGGCACCACCCCGATATTTGTCACGGCTGGCACAATTGGTCATACAGTTGCCATCGAGGGAGTTGTGCACAAGACGAACGTCAATGAATGTGCAAGTCTACAAGGAGCTACTCCATTCTCGTCTATTACCCGCATGCATGCAGTTAACGACCAACATGTAATAAGGCACCGACTGGGTCTTTCAGAAGGATGAAGCTCGAGCGCACACCTCTTGTGTGACGATGCCTTACGTGCTCAACATTGAGTTCATGTTGATGGAAAATTGGCGTGCATGCTCGCCATACCTTCTATGAATTGATCATGGAGCGCACATCGAGTCGGGGAGGTAAGGTTGCGAGCACACACTTTGGCAACTAGCAACTTTATGCCTGCTCTTCACAACGTGTGGACCAACATCTAGAGCAGTGTATTGCGCCATTTGCATGGCGGCATCCACCTCAGATTGGGGGGATAAATAAGGAGTAAGGTACCTGTAGTGCCGGCGGTACCGTACGGTAGTCGCTACTGCTGGCGTTACTGCGCGACTCGTCGCGCGCTGGCGACTTCTGCTCGTGCCACAGGTGCCAGTAACGCCAATTCGTTCGCGCGCGCCATCACATGTTATCAGCGAGTGCCAGGCTGTCGTTTTATCAGCAGTATATAAGTCCTTCTCTTCGGATCACCGATTCTGCACAAGTAGCCAGATGGCTCATTCCGCTGTCAGTCTGAATTCCACATCGGCAACGCGGCGAGGGCCCACAGCCACAACGCCAGCTGCAGGGGCTGTCCGCCCGCCAACGCAGATGACGACGGCGCGTCAGATGGGCCGTCCGTACCATCTAAACAGCAACCAACCTCTCAGACTCAGCCCAGCCCACCCTCTCCGGCTCGCGCTCACCATCGGCTGTACAAAGCCAGAGGTCCGGGGTATCTCATCTTCATCGGGGCTGGTCGGACCCTGCGCCCTGCCGCCCAGAGAATAGGCAGGGCGGGCGGCCCGAGGTTGCTGCAGCAGTGCAACTAGCGGGGGTAAAAATAGTCATCGGGTCATTTATTCATAGATTTGAAATAAATAGAATTTCGACATTATTCGGCGGCATCAACTTCGTCCCTCTTCAGCGCGCGTCGCGTCGCTGCTGCACTTGTGGAAGCACTCCGGGGTTGACCGCTGCTAACCAGCGCTCGCTCCCGCTGCGGGCCGACAGTCTTCCTGGATTAACCCGCTCGGATAGCAAAAACAAGATTCGATGGCCTGGCCGGGGCGAGCGCCGCCGGTGGGCGTGTTGGCGCGCAGCACCCGGCCCGGGCTGCTGGCAGTGAGGCAATTTCGGCGAGGGGGCGGCGACTTCCCCTCGTCCTCCCCCCCGGTCGGCTCCAATGTCCCCGTGCGCCCCCTTCCTCTCCCCCCCTCTCCCTTGCATCATCCCTCGTGCTTTGTATTTAACGCCTGACCGCGCGCTGGTCCTACTGCAGGCGAGGGTCGCGATTGCGCGCAGCGGGAGGCGCGACGGCATCGGTACCGGTTGGTCGGAGGCATCCTCCAGCCGGCAGGCCGCCGAGGTTTGCGCTGTCGTCTCGCCCCGGTCCCGGCTGCCCTGCCCCCCTCTCTCCGTCGCCCCCTAACTTGCTGCCATGCGGTTCGATGCGCTGGGCAGGTGGCGTCCAAGATGGACGCGATGCTGGGCACCGCTGAGCAGCTTGTGGCGGCGCAGGCGGAGCTTGCGCGACTGCGGGGGGAGCCGCCACCAAGGCCGCCGCGCTCGGCGGTGCCGCCGTCCGGCGCCCCCCCCGGCAGCCTGCGCGCCGACCTGCAGGAGCTGCTGGTCGCCACCAGCGCGCTCTCCGCCGATCTGCGCGGCATCTTGGACGCTGTCAATGCGCGGCTCGATGAGGGCGGCGGCGGCCGCGGCGGCATCGGCGCGCCGCCTCCGCCCAGCCGGCTGCACACGCTACGCGACAGCCTGCAGCAGCTGGCCACCTTCACGGCGGACCTCCACCGCGAGGTGCAGTCCGGCCTGGATGCCGCCAACGCGCAGCTGCTGTCGCTCCAGCTGTCGCCTTCCTCTTCGGCCGGGCGGCCCCAACCACCGCCGCAACCCCTGCCATCCTCCTCCACCGCCACCCCCCGCGGCGCCCCCCGAGCGGTGCCGGACCGCATCGGCGCGCTCAAGGCCGACCTACAGTCCCTCCTGCGCCTCTCCGCGTCGCTGAGCGGGGAGGTACAGGCGGACCTGGCCGAGGCTGCTGGGCGACTGGCGTCACTGGAGGCTGCCCGCAAGCCGGGCGGCAAAGGCGGCGGCGGCGGCAGTGGGGGGTGATGGCAAGGCCGCGCGTGAGGCGCAGCTGCGGCAGGCGTGGGAGCGCGCAGACCGCTTTGGGCCCGGGAGCGGAGGCGGGGGCGGTCATGGTGGTGGTGGTGGCGGTGGCCGTGGCGGTGGCGGAGGTATGGTCCCCCCCCCCCCCCCCCCACCCCCCCAAAGCCCCCACACCCCCCCCCCCCCCTCGGGGGAGGGCTGGGCCACAGGGATGGGTGGGGAGGGGCGGGGGGGGGGGGGGGGGGGGGGGGGCGGCAAGCGGGGGGAGGGGGGTATCCAAAATACTTTCGGGGCCCACCAACCCACATCATAGGCAACGCTGTATATATGTGTTGGTGGTTTGGTGACGCCCTTAACGCTGCCCTGCGGGTATCATGGCAGCTCTTGAACAAGTTGCAGCCCGGGGCATCCAATCTCCTCCTTTTCCCCTGGTCCCTCTGCCTTTCCCGCTGTCCATCTCCATCCCTTTGTACGCACAGAGGGAGAGCGATGGCAGTCATCATACCAATCTGGATGCAGGACCATGGCAATACGCAAGGTGTTTCTTTACATCTTAGCCCACTCATGGTCTGCACGGTAGAATGGACCAGCGCCGACGCTCTTCCAAGAACCAGCATTATAAGCATACATTTGGGCATCCCTAGCAACCCATAAGAACTTTTGCCATATTGGATTCCACCTCTGACGGGTAGGGCAGGTTCTTAGTCACCGTGTTCTTATCACCGCATCGTAGAACAGGATTGCCGCCACCCGATGTTATGACCCGGCGCTGTCACACCTAGGCAATGCGACTCGCAGGCCAACTGTGGCTGTACCGTTAGCCTCATCAGTCGTAGCATTGGTGGTTGGCAACTTGCCCCTCGGCGACCGTATGAATGTGGTGGTCGCCTGGGCCTGGTGCCCACAGCCTGGGGCGGCGCATGTCAGCCACAACATTATGACGCGCGGTGTTGGTGCCCCTACCCCCCCCCCCCCCCCCCCCCCCCCGCCATCCTCAACGCGCCCCTTCCAGGAGGCGGCGGCGGCAGCGGCGGGTCCAGCGACCCGGTCAGCCGGGTGGAGTTTCTCCTTCTGCTGTGCGCGGCCGCCAGCAGCGCGGCGTACGCAAGCAGCGACGCGATGGTGCGCCACATGCGGGCGGCTCGGGGTTGGGGCGTGGCGCGCCTACCCGGCCAGCCGGGCCGCCCAGCGGAGGCGCTGGAGGCGGAAAGCTCGGCGCCACGGGAGCGCTGCGCACCGGACCAAGCACGGCTGCGGCTGGGCCGGCTGCGCCTGGCGCTGCTGCTGGCGGCGGGCGGCGAGGGCCGGGTAGGGAAGGGCGGCGAGGAGGGTGAGGGCGGCGGCGGTGTGGAGGGGACGTACGCGCCGCTGAGCCCGGGCTTGACGCAGGAGGAGGAGGAGGACGAGGAAGAGGCGGCGGCGGCCGCGGTGTCGCTCAGCCTGGCCAACGCGGCGCTATCGGCGTACGGGCCCGGCTCGAGCGGGGCCAGCAGCGTGGTGTACGGCGCCGGTATGGGCGGCGTCGGCGGTTTCGGCACTGGCGCCGGCGGCGACCTGGAGGAGAGCTTTGGTAGCAATGGCGGCAGCGACGCGACGACGGTGTCGCAGGCGGCCGTGGCGGCGGAGGTGGAGATTGAGGCGATGGGGCTGGAGCTGGGTGGCCGCGCCAGGCGCGTGGCGCTGGAGCCGCAGGCAGCGAGCGTCACGGCGGACATGCTGCCCCGCTCCAGCCTGGAGCTGTCCCGCCAACAAGGTGAGCATGAGCAGGAGCAGGAGCAGGAGCAGGAGCAGGAGCAGGAGCAGGAGCAGGAGCAGGAGCAGGAGCAGGAGCAGGAGCAGGAGCAGGAGCAGGAGGAGGGGCAGCAGGAGGAGGAGGAGGAGGAGGAGGAGGGGGAGGAGGAGGGGGAGGAGGAAGGGGGGGAAAGAGGGGACAAGGAGGAGGTGGGTGTCCTGGAGGGGGAAGGCAGCGCGGAGGTGGTAGGCAGCGGGAGCAGCAATGCTTCTGTGGGCGAGACAACGCAGGCATCGTCTTCGGCTCCCGCTTTGGCGGCGGCGACTTCGCCCAGTGCTGGCAGCCAGGAGAGCCCGCGCGGCGCCGCGGCGGACGGCGCGTCGGCGTCGGAGCTGCAGTGGCTGCTAGAGAAGCTGGCAGCGGCGGAGGCGCGCGCGGACGCGGCGGAGGCGAGCTCTGCGGGGCAGCGGGACCTCATCCGGGAGCTGTCCTCCGAGGTGAGCCTGCTGCGCGAGAGCCTGGCGGAGCGCATGGAGCGCCTGAATGCGTCAAGGCAGAAGGAGCAGATGCTGGAGGCGGAGCTCAGCCAGCAGTCCGCCGTGGTGAGCCCCCCCCCCCCCCCCCCCCCCCCCCCCCCCCCCTTTCTATGTTGGATCCACGTGATTACTATTACTATTGATTACCATAGTGACAACGATAACAATAATTGTTGCAACAGTACTCGTAACTGTTCGTTCCAGATGCTCCTTCAGGTAGCAGTCAACCCCAAAATTCAGGATTACAGTAGGGTTCTTATAAAGATGACGTGGGTGATGAAGAGGGCAGTTTAGTCGGCAACGGCAATGACAATGATGATTATGATCAAGGCGGCAATACTGATATCAGTCCTACTATAGTAACCGGAGCATCTATGAGAACCCTTGGCACAACTCTCAAATCGGGCTTGCATGCAACCTATAACAACATTCGCGATTGCTCCGCTATAGTGTCGTCTAGATCTGACCTCTGGCAGATAGGGAAGGACTCTATTCGCAGGGTTCGTTATATTACTGCGGCGGCATCTGTACCCTGGTTTGCCAGGGAAACGGACAGCCGTGCGGACAGACATCGCAGGAGTAGTTCCGCATTCGTATTGTATTACACCAGCGGGGTTCACGTTGTTCTAGCAGCTTGCTTGGCTTCTCCTGTCAATGCGGGTACGGACGGTTGGCCGGCCGGGTGCCGCTTCTCGCGCAGCAGCCGGGGGGCACAAGATACCACGGACAAAGCCACGTGCCACTCGTGCTGATGATAATAACACAATCGTGGCAGTGGCAGTGTTGTGGATGCCGATCCTGGGAGAGGGGGGGGGGGGGGGGCTGGCTGGTGGCGTTTGACTGGGGCGCTGTGGCCGGCTGCGACAGGCGCACCTGGCGCGCGAAGGCGGTGCACAGCATGCAGGAGGCGCACACGAGGAAGAGGTGCACGAGCAGGCGGCGCGCGCGGAGGAGGCGCTGCGGGCCCTGCAGGCGCAGATGGCCGCCGCGGCGGAGAGCGCGTCCGCGGCGAGCAAGGGGGAGGCGGCGGCGGCGGGCCAGGAAGAGGCGGCGGAGGTGCGCATCGAGGCGCTAGAGGCAGCGCTCGGCGGAGGCGCGGGGGGCGTCTGGCGAGGGGGCAGCGACGAAGCGCTTGCGGAGCTGCGCGACTGCTTGGTGCAGCGCTCCGCGGAGGTGGACAGCCTTCAGGTTACCCCTAAAAAAACAGCAAGTAGAACAACATTTTTGGGTGGGTTATCAGGTTGCAATTAAAACAGTGGGCTGGTTGGCACCATGGAGGCGGCGATTGTGATCTACATTGGCGTTCACATGCGCTAGAAGCAATAACATGAATATCCTCATATACAATCGTCCACAAAGAAACAGCTAAAAAAGAGCCGAGAACAACCAAAAGTAACCACTTATCAATCAAAGCTGTCCCCTGGTCCGTAGGTCTGCTGGGCTTTTAGCTCATACCCGCTTGGTTGACTCAAAACCCTTAACTCTTAGACCCTAAAAATCGGTGTGCTGGCAGGCGGAATTGGAGCAGCTGCGCTTGCAGGCGTCGGCGGCAGGAGAGGCGGCGGCGGCCAGCGAGGCGGAGGTGGTGCGGCTGCGGCAGGCGCGGCTGGACACAGGGCTGGAGCTGGAGGTGGTGCAGGGGCGGGTGGGCGAGGTGCTGGGGCAGCTGGAGGAGCTGCGCAGCGAGCTGGCGGACGCGGAGGCCCGCAACAGGGAGCTGGGCGAGGCGGCGGCGGACGCGGCGGCGCAGGCCGAGGCGGCGGCGGAGGAGGTGGGCGAGCTGATGGCGCACTCACGGCGGCAGGAAGCCATCATTGGCGAGATGGAGGCGGAGCTGGAGGGGCTGCGGGAGGCGGACGACGCCCGGCGGCGCGAGGCGGATGCGGCGGCGGCGCAGCAACTCCAAGAACAGCGGCAGCAGCAGCAGGAGGACGCCGCCGCACTGGAGAGTCTCGCCAGGTGCGCCTCCCTGCGCCGCCCTTTCTGCTCATCTCTTGGCGGCACCGCTTGGATTCAGGGCTCAAGGGTTGAAGGGTCATTTAAACCCTAAAAACATCCAGGGCTTGTTGTCTTTTGGTACGCGTTTCTTCTTGTGTTGTCCTGCCTTCAGCTCATTCTGTCCCCTTGATCCCCTGCCACAATCCCGGGCCGCCAATGCCACCTGCGTTGTTAAATGGAGACGCGGCAGTCCCACCCGGGGATAGTAACTACACACAACCAACCGTAATGCCACCGTGGTCATTTGCGAAGACGTTTTGTGTCATTCTGACTGTTTTGCGTGATGCCGCTACTCTGATGGCGGTGATGGGACAACATGATCCCACGCAGTATGGCGAGCTGTGCATGGAACGTATGGCGTGCCGGTTTTTCGTTTTTTAGTCTTTAATTGGCGCCGCGACCCCCCCCCCCCCCCCCCCCCCCCCACCGCGGCCCCCTCCCCCTCCTCCTATCTCTCACTCCCTTTTTCTGTGTGCACTGCTTTGCACTGGCTGGGGGGTGGTGTTGCTGACCGGTGGGACGTTGCTGGGTGGGGGCTGCAGGGAGGTGGAGGAGCAGCGGGAGGCAGCGGCGGCCACGGCGGCTGAGCTGGCGGGGCAGCAGGCGCGCGTGGCGGAGCTGGAGGCGCACTACCGCGAGCGCAGCGCGGAGCTGGCGGCGACGGAGGAAGAGGTGGCGGGGCTGCTGGCGGAGCTTGCGGCCGCGCGCGCCGAGGCGGACTCGCTGCGCGGAGAGGTGGAGGCGGCGCGCGCGGAGGGCGCGCCCTCGGAGGAGGAGGGCGAGCTGGGCGAGCTGCGGGCGGCACGCGACGCGCAGGCGGCGGAGCTGGCGGAGATGCGGGAGCTCAGCCGCACGCTGGCGAGCCTGGAGGACACGGCGGCGCAGCTGGCGGGCGCCAACGCGCGCCTGTTTGAGCTGCAGGCGGAGAAGGAGGAGCTGGAGGAGCAGCTGCTGGGGCTGGGCGAGGCCGGCGGGGAGGAGGGGGAGGAGGCCTGGCTGGCGGCGGAGCTGGAGGAGGAGCTGGCACAGCGGAACGAGGAGATGGACGCGCTGATGGCGGAGGTGGAGGCGCTCACGATGGCGGCGGGCGAGATGGGGCACGGGGGCGGCGGAGGTACTGGCCCGCACCAAACGCCAGGGTCTGCCAAGTATCCGCGTCAGCACGCAACAGGGAATATCAGTGGACAATATCCCATTCAATCGGCTAAATCCAGCCTTCATCACATGCAACCTCTAGCGACTATCTAACCCCGTAATGGTCGATGGATTGTATCGATGCAGTGCCGACCTCATCGATCCACTATTCCAAGCGATGCATCTGATCTTGATGTTGTCCGTGCGCACGTCAGTGTGGCCGATGACCCGGATCGAGCTTCGCTTTTTTTTTTTTTTTAGTAGGATAGTATCCGCGAGCGGGGTTTAGCGACTTCTTCGTTACATGCGGATGACGTGGGTGGCGCTGTATTGGAAATATACTACGAGAATACAATAAGGGTAGTGTATCAGTACGGGTACGTGTACAATACGAGCCGAGGAATCCGTTATTAGAGGAGGAAACTCGAATATATCGGCCGCGAGTGTACCGGCCATTCTGACTCAATCGCAGGCGTGGCATACGAGGTTAATGCGGGATTCGCTACGAATACTCGTATACAACCGCGATCGAACGTGTGAAGTTCGTATCAATCCCACCATGACACGTTACGAGCAGCTGTTAGCTGTGTAATATGCCCGCAGCAGGGCCACGCTGGAAAGTGGACTGACGTTATGGATTCTTGGTGCGGAGGCGCAGGCGTCGGCGGCGGGCGGGCGGCGCTCGAAGCGGAGGTGGCTGCGCTGCGCGCGGCGCGCGGCGGCGACGCGGCCGAGGTGGCGCGCGCGCGGTCGCTCAGCGCCGCGTTCGCCAGCCTGGAGCGCGCGGCGATTCAGTTGGACATGGCCAACGCCGCCAACGGGCGCGTCGCGGCGGAGGCCGCGGCCGTGGAAGCGCGCCTCGTGGAGCTGGCGGCCGCGGGCGGGGTGGCGCCATCGGTGGCGGAAAAACAGCTGGAGGTGGCGCTGCTGCAGCGCGATCGGCAGGTGCGCGCAGGGAGACAGCTGCATGACGCGCCTGACTCGGAGCCTCGCCGTGCATTCACCATTTTTGCATTCCCGTGCTCGATGACCTTTCTGCGCTCCGATTTCATTGGCCACTTCCATGGTATGCAATCTGTCAGGCACAATGTTGCGCGAAAACGGTATTAATTGCGGATGCTGATAGCGACACGAACCGCGAGACTCGATAATCTATTGAAATTAACGGTCTTCAATTAGAAATACAATGGCATAGAATAGTAGATAGAAAATGTTATGCTGATAGTTTAGAGTATGTTGAAAGGAAACTGACGGATGCATCTTAGCCGTACTGAGATTCGATCTCGGAAAGCAATAAGTACTAAGCATTGTTTGAGTTTGAATTGGCCATTTAAAAGGAAAAGTACTCGTGCTTTGTTTGAAATTAGCATTGAGACAGCCAAACAGGAACGGGAAGATCCATGACGACAAGATACTGGCAGCATTACGCATTATACTTTTACCCGTCAGGTAATCCTTACCATACCTGGTCATACTCTAGCACGTATAAGTAAACGCTTATTCAATGCGAATATATAAATATATACAGAAAAGGATTACTTAGCACGTTTATTAAGGGTTGCAGACATGGAGCATTATGTATTCCTGACCTTTGCGCGTAAATAGTCTATTACAATGTAACTTCAGCAATATAAAGAAAGTACGGGTAGAATAATACCAGGATAGAACAGAAATAGGGGAATAAAACGCTACAAGCGTGGCAAACAATGGCCAAGCACCGCCGTTACAACTGTTGCCCCCCTACGCGCTAGTACCTATAACGGTCTCTACAATAGAGAATGCAGACGAACCATCCAGCCAGCAAATTTAGTTATTAACTACTCGAAGACGCACAAAAGTGCATTTATATGCAGTTGAGAAGACGGAAAACATATATGTATCTGTACCGGGGTGCCAATACCCCTGTAAGAGTAGAAAACGCCTTAAAATTATACGCCTCTAGCAATCAGTAAGAGCATTCGCCATAGTCCAGCTGTAGTTCCGTCCCCATCTGACATCTGACGGGTAGGGCAGGTTCTCATTCTCGGTTCATGGTTACAGCGTCGGCACAGCCTGTATGTAAACATGTGTTTATGAGACAGCATTTCCACACAACATATACATGCATACTACACAGGGTATTCATTTATGTTCGTATGAATGAGAGAGAGAGAGAGAGAGAGAGAGAGAGAGAGAGAGAGAGAGAGAGAGAGAGAGAATGGCATCACTCAGGGAACCAATAGAGCCCAGCTTTTCTACTCCCGGGATCCCCAAATGGGCATTCTGGGGCGGCAGAGGGAATGGCGGTGTTAACACTGGTGTGTGTGGCTTGCTGTTCAGGTGGAGGACCTGACGGCGGCCCTGGAGCGCGCCAAGGCGAGCAGCAGCCGCCCGGCTCCCGGCGTGGTTGCGGCGAGCTCAGGCTCGCCGGCCCTGTCCGCCGTGTCGGCCGTGAAGCTGCGCCCGGTGCCAGCCTCAGCAAGCCCGGGCTCGCCGTCCGTGTCAGCCGTGCCGGCGGTGAAGCTGCGCCCGGTGCCGGCTGCCGCAACCCCGAGCTCGCCGTCCGTGTCGGCCGTGCCGGCAGTGAAGCTGCGCCCGGTCCCCGAGCAGACCCCGCCGCAGCCGGCCCCGGCCCTGGGAGGCAGCGAGGCGCCGCCGGGAGGCAAGCCCAAGGCGGCGGCGGAGGCGGAGCTGGCGGAGCTGGAGAGCAAGTACGAGGCGGGGGAGCTGTCGGAGCGGCAGGTGGAGCTGCTGCAGCTGGCGCGCCTGCAGCGCACGAGCGCCGGGCGCGCCAAGGTGACGGCGATGATCGCGCAGCTGCGGTAGCTGTGTGCCGCAGCGGGGGCCGCCCATCCTGCCGTGCCCGCAGTAACGACACCGTGACGAACTTGCACGCCGCCCGCAAACACGAGCACACACACCATTCCCCCGGGCCACGTGCTGTCATCACTCAGGGGTCTGCATGGCCAACCCACCTCAATTCAATCATAGCATGCAGGCCGATGGATACGACCCACCACGCTATGCACGGGTCATTCCTGCCTGAACATGGCATGCAGCGCAGTGCAAGCAACCAGTATTTACCCGCATGTAGTCAGGTGCAGAGTGCATTGCATCAGCCAATTCGGTGGTCCGCTGCCATGCTGCTGGTAGCGGTACCTGTAAATGGCTGACCAGTATCATTGCCCTTGCTTGCTCCGCGACGGTATGCGCCTCCTCAGTTGTTAGCAATCATATGGATTACTGGTAGCTTCAAGCACAGCTGACACAGCAGCTGGCAACTTGTTTTCAGTGTCATGCTGCTCTTGCATTAATTAGAGCAGGCGTTGCATACTCGTACGGTACCAGTGCTGTCTAATACGGGGTTTTTTGTCCTAGAAGTTTTTAAATGTAGCAGGGTTCCAAGGCAATACATACTCGAGCATCTAGCGACCATAACGATATGGGATTGCGACTGATTTGCTTTTTCTGCTGCCCAAAAGATCCGTCGTTATGGAATAAAATACTGTCGTAGGGGCGCTTCCAAGGTTTCGCTGCTGCCAGTCTTGCCTCGGGCCCTGGAAAAAAACTCGTAGTCGCCAGCTGCCAGTGGTCGCTTCGGTGCATCCGCGATGAACGTTAGCGACCTATATTAATGTTCTAGGCGACACTGCCAGGGGTAGTATTCCCTGCATTGACAATACTGCTGGTAGTATCGCTAGAGACTTCGCGCACTGATGCATAATCCATACGATAATACTACGTGTGGATTTACCGCGCGTCTGGAATGATAACCCGAAACCGGAAGTTCATGTCGCTACGCGTCGCGACTGCCCGGGTTCGCGAACATAACGGCTTTCCACGTCATCCTGGTACCGCCAAATTGCAATATATATTGTAGTCCTGAAGCCCCAGTAGATCGATTGCAGGTGGAGCAGCTCGTTAGTCATACATAAAATTAGCGACTAAATTAACTGCTTCTGGTACGTAGAT
Source organism: Tetraselmis striata (assembly GCA_006384855.1). Classification (NCBI taxonomy): domain Eukaryota; kingdom Viridiplantae; phylum Chlorophyta; class Chlorodendrophyceae; order Chlorodendrales; family Chlorodendraceae; genus Tetraselmis; species Tetraselmis striata. The sequence continues at coordinate 38,129 of VCJN01002405.1, read as the reverse complement.
AATAAAAAATACGGAATGCAATTATTATTAGTTGTATGCATGTGCAACACATATATGTATATATCTACATATGTGCATATGTACAGATGTGCATATATGTGCATATATGCAACACATGTATGTATATATGTATATGTGTGTGTGTGTGTGTGTGTGTGTGTGTGCGTGTGTGTGTGTGTGTGTGTGTGTGTGTGTGTGTGTGTGTGTGTGTGTGTGTTGCATATATTATATATATTGAAATGACATGTTTATATATATATTACATGTATACACACATATATATTGAAATAACAAAAGTATTATCCATCACCCTCAAAGCGCCGTCTAACGAGACGCATATCAGTGGTCGCTCATGGCCGCTACCTATTGTAAAGGCTTACAGGTAGCAGAGAATGGGATTCTAGCTATGGCGTCGGGCCCTCCCTCACATTGCCTTAATTCTCGTTGCACATGTATCGCACTCCCGAAATGCTTTGCTCCGTTGGTTTAGGCATGCATTAATACACGAATCGGCCGACGCCCAAACGGGTAGGGCGGAACTTTCGTGGTCAGTCCCGGGTATTTTGATGGCAGTGTTTTAGACGGTGATCCAACAGTGTGGCACCTGTCGCGCACACGGCGGGGGCTGTTGCAGCGGGTCTCGGCTTGCGTGCATGGTACCCTGGGCGGCATTCTCTCTGCCGATGTGCAGATGGCCAAGTATGATGCGTGTGCTCGTGCCCACTCTGCGTCTTCTCATGTTACTGCTTCCACCCCGCAGTCGCTGCAGAGGACCTTTCTGATTGCCCTTTTATTTTGGTGATTTCCGATATCGCCTTCTGCTGCTAGCTCATGTAAACACATCCAACAGTGTTGGAAATTCCATAACTGGCCTTCAAGTAGTCTTGCAGAATGCTTCGGCGATTTGCTTTTTTCCCCGCCCCCGGGACAGGACTGGCACGAGTGAAACCCTTGCAGCGTCTCTACGACGGCCGTTTATAGGCAGCAATCCAGTTAATACGGAAAGCCCTGGGTAGGCGACGCTCCGATATAGTCATCAAGCAAATTGCCGACGGAAGCATTCTGCAAGACTAATTGCAGGCCAGTGACAAAATTTCCAACACTATTGGATCACGATTTGCTTGTTGACTGTAACGGAGCGTCGCCTACACAGGGCTTTCCGTAACTGGATCGCTGCCTAAACTAACTATGGCCGTCGTAGAGACGCTGCACGGGTTTCACTGTAGTTGCCAGTCCTGTCCCGGGGGCGGGAAAACAATAGGTAGCCGGTAAGGCAGGCGGTACCCTGCAGGGCTTACTGGCAGGCCGTAAGGTAAGGCTTGCAGGGCGGGAAACGTCTATAGTACTAGTGCACGGATCCAAATCCAGCATGCTGCGGCACCGCCAGCGCAACAGTACAGGTAGTGTATCTGTGTATGGGCGACTGGGCGTACGAACATTACTGGCTTACAGTACTGGTACATCCTGGGGCGCGCGCGCGAACGATGCTCTTACCGTACGGGGGCGTTCACGCCTCCAGTGGATGACAAGCTCGATGGTCTCGCGACTTGCACCCCCCGGCCGTGCACGCCCCCCCCCCCCCAACCCGCCCTTCTCAACACCTTCTCAATATCAGCGCCCGAGTTGGCGAGTTTGGCTTCCCGCTGAGGCTGCAGCATCGACTGCCTGAGCTGGAGGTGTAGCCGAGTCGTCCGTGGCGTCCGTGGTGGCGCTGACCTTCGCAGGCGGAACGCGGTTGATCTGCGCCCGGCCGAGGGTTCTTCCACAGTCGATTGGCCCCACAACCAACGGCTGCTGCCTCAACGCCCCCGCGGCTGATCCAAGCGCATTATCAAAGCCGCCAACAACCGAGGCACATTGTGGTGGCGCCTGAACATGGCTGCCTCGCGCTCTGTGGGGACACCGACGGCGGCTTCGACGGCGGTCGTCGGTACAATGCGCCCAAATCGCGCCGGTAGGCTCGAGGCTGTGGTTTCGTCGAGGCAGATGACTGCCCCTTTCAGGCTGGAAGCTGGCAGGCCGGTGGGTAGGCCGAGTGTGCGTGGGGCCGCAGTAAGACCGGTGCCGGTCTGGCTCGGTGGTCACTTCAGCGGGCGGCGCCCACGAGGGGAAAGAAAAGGGAAAGGTGCGCTGCAATTGGCGAAACGGTGACCGCGCAATTGGCAACCGCCCCCCTCTCCTCCCACGCCCCCCCCCCCCCCCCCCCACCCCCCAAAAAAAAAAAAAACTCGCTCTGAGCCATGATCCCTGTACACGGCAACCTGTTCAGAAACCAATCCGCATAATCCTGGTGCGCCACGGCGAGAGTGAGGGCAACATCGACGAGACGGTTTACATGCGCAAGCCGGACAACCAGATCAGCATCACCGCCAGGGGTCAAGAGCAGGCAGCGGAGGTGGACCGCCCGGGTTGCTCGCCGGTTCTGCGAGCGGGAGGGTTCTGCGCGGGGGCGGGGGCGTTACGTTGCTTGCGCATGCCCTGGGCTGAGCCCGGCCTCGCTGTGCCGACAGGCGGGGCGGAAGATTCTGAAGATCGTGGGCGACGGCCCCAAAGGGGACAACCTGTACTTCTATGTATCACCCTACCGGCGGGCGCAGGAGACACTGTGCGCCTCCCGATACCCATACGCGTACACGCAAGCATGGCTCAGCCTGGAAGAGCTGGCGCGCTGAACCCCACTGGCTGCTCATGTAGGTACTACCTGGGGCGCGAGCTTCCGCGTGAGCGCATCCTGGGCGTTAGGGAGGATGCCCGGCTCAGGGAGCAGGTGAGCATCTGCTGCTCGGTGTTGCCATCAGACAGCTGGCACGCGCGCTCGCAAGCTTTCCCTGGATACTCTATTCTCCCTGCAAGACACTTACTTGCTCTGTGTGTTTCCGGTACGCAGGACTTCGGGAACTTCCAGGTTTGCCCCCCCCCCCCCCCCCCCACCGCGCCCCCCAATGCCCCTGACTCCCAATCTCCATCCCATCTGCTCCACGCTCCGTCCTGGTGCACCATGCTGTCCGCTGAAGTCAGGCCGCATGGCTGGGCACATGCAGGATGAGCACATGGGGTCGCTCAAGGCGGCGCGGCTGCGCTTCTCGCGCTTCTTCTTCCGCTTCCGGGATGGCGAGAGCGCGGCGGATGTGTACGACCGCATGACCACCTTCCGGGAGACGCTGCGCAACGACATGAACTTTGGGCGCTTTGGCACCAAGCAAGACGAGCGCGCCACGACCGTGATCATCGTCTCGCACGGCCTCACAGTGCGCGTCTTCCTCATGCGCTGGTTCAAGTGGACGGTGGAGATGTTTGAGCAGGTGCGCAATCTGCACAACGCGGGGCTGCTTGTGCTGGACCGCGGCAGGGGCGGCCGCTACTCGCTGGTCAAATACCACGGCGTGCGCGAGCTGCGCACAATGGGCTTCACCGACGAGATGATCGAGGACCAGAACTGGCAGTGGAATTCGTCTACGGAGGACCTCAACAGCGATTGGCCCACCTCAGGTAGCGACCCCAGGGCACAGCGCTCAAACAGCCTTCCAACTCTGGACCAGGGACTCCATGTATCCATGCAGTGGTGGGGAAGGCCCTATGTGTGGCGCCCATTGGGCCAGCCAATGCATCTTTCTGCAATGCCATACATAATTACACTGGCGTCAATGGAACATGTGGATTATACTGCTTCTGATGGACATCCTGGAAATAATAAACTGACCAGTCTATTAGGATGCAAGTTTGGCCATTGGAATTGACTAGAAGAGAGAAGAAAACAATGGAAAAGGTTGTTTAACTTTTCTTGAAAGAAGAAGTGTCATGTACATCTTGGCCGTGTAGCGAATCCGTCTCGGACAGCGCCAAGGGCAATCTTTGATTGGGTATTGCCCATTGTTTAGGAAAATGTTACAATACACTGTTGTATATCGATAGCAATACAGGAATGCAGACCATGCACCCCGATGGCATTGCGCACAGAAATATGACGGGTGTCGTGTCGTCGTTTTCTGCTGGTGCCGGTACCGGTGCGGGTGGCGCGTACAGGCACCGGTTCCGGCAGTATATTACAGGTTATTACTGTGTTAGTACGTACCGGATATCAGGTAAATCTCCGGCATCTTGTGGTATCATAAAAACGCCAGAAGGGTGGCAAATTTAAACACACTGCCGCTGATTCAAATAAGTGGCCACCAACGTGCTAGTTGTATTTTACTAGCATGATATAATAGATTTTTTATAATATTATGCTAGTTATATATTATCTTATACTATTGCATTAAGTTACACTGCTCCAAAACCAGTGAAACAATCGAGGCGACATTTGTCTCGAAAGCAAAACGCCTGCCACCCGGCAGCATTGCATCGCACATATACACGTTGTCTGAGGTGCACATTGTAGACATCCTCGTACACGTCATACTCGTACTCGTAATTGTTACACTGCCCCCTGCCTGTAGTGGTGGAAGGGTGGATGCATGATGGGGGAGGAGGGGGGGGGGGGGGGGATGGCAAAGCATCCCGCACTGATCCATGCGGCGCCGCCCCCTGCACGCGCAGGCCCCTCGTTCTTCACCCACTTTGAGGAGAAGCTGGCGGCGGAGCATGTGTGCGCGGCGCGCCTTGGGACGGAGGATGTGGAGGTCGACGCCAACCTGAGGTGCCACAAGATAAACCCGCCCCACGGCGGCGACAAGCGCGGGGGCGACAACGGCAAGGGCGGACTGTCGGTGCTGGAGGAGGCGGCGGAGTACCGCCCCGAGTAGGCTGCCGGCGGCTGACCAGGGCGGGCGATGCATCCGAGCAGCGGCTGAAAGCCCCCGGCTCAGGAAGGCGCGTCACCAAAGATTGGGGCTGTAATTGTCATCATTATTCCGGTACCATACAAACACATACGGTTTGCGGTAAAATGTCGTCCCCCCCCCCCCCCCCCCCCCGATACGGAAAATACTATAATTGCCCCCCCCCCCCCCCCCCCCTGCGGTGCAATTAATAATACACCAGCCCATGTCACGGTCACTACCGTACTGGACTGTTCCACTGCCGGCACTGCTGAGTGCTGAGCACCGTATTTGGAATCGCCGCGGGCGGATGAGCGGCGGATAGCAGCTGTTGTATGCACCTACCGGTGATGTTGAGGCACCGCCTTTTAGTGGTGGTGGCACTAGCCAGGCAGCACCACACAGTGCCGGTGCGCCGCCAGGTGACAACGGTATCGTTCACCAACCTGCGTTGTGTGCTTCTGGGGATGTAGAGGAGGCTGAGTGGGACTCTGGAGATGACATGGCGCAAGTGGGGGTGGACGGATCCCCTACGATGTCCGATGTGTAAAACAGTGCACACATATGCTTACCACATTTAGTGCCACCAGACCCCGTGATGGTAATACATAGTCCACTATTGCCCCCGCAATGTAATTGAAAATAGACGGGAAGGGAGAAACATCCGAAACATTACCATTGTTTTTTGGTCCCGCGAACCGTCTTATGCTGCCTAATCATGTAAACACACACACACACACACACACACACACACACACACGTACGCGCGCGCACGCACGCGCTCCATGTCAACGCTTCATGAAACCGGTGGTTTCTCTGGCTTCTTGTGTATCAGCCAGCGGGTGGTGTGCACATCTCAATCCTGCCGGCTTGCGACTGCTTGTCAGTCTGGGCTGCCGCATTGCGTGTCACTCAGTGTGTCAGGCACAGCCTTGCTCCTTTTTCCCGGCACTACAGAACTCCCACCTCTGGACTGCTGCCCCTTAATTACAGCCAAACCGCCGGATGTCAACATTTGCTTCAAGATTTGCGCCATTTTTTTTTTTACGGGAATAGCTAATACTTCCGTGAATGCGCTATTTTGATTCTAGTGTTTCTAGTTTCCAAAAAATGACGTTAGTTCAAAATTATATTTTTCGAACCCCTTGTACATGTACATTATTGAAGTTGTGTTTGTGATACTACTCCAGCCTAGGGGTAGCGGCTGCTACTCTGGACTCCTCAGCCATTGTGAGTACAATTTAGAAATTTCGGCTCCCATGAACGTGTCGGTACTCCGCCTCTCGGACCATCACCTGCTGGCAGCCCATCCGCCATCAGTTGTCCTCTGCTTGTGGGTTTTGTGGGAGCTCAGAGCCACTCCTTGATAACAGGGAAAAAATGCAGTAAGGCAGCATCACATGAAGTTATGAAGGGTTTGAATGCATCTACGGTGCCGGCGCGGAATAAGAACACTGCGAAAAAGGACCTGTCAGATGTCAAATGTAGACGAAACTGTTGCAGACATATAGCGAATGTTCTTACAGGTTGCATCGAAGTCCCATTCGAGGCGTAAAACACGGGGTCTTATAGGTGCGTCGCTGTCCGTCCTTTTACCCGTGACCGCTGTGGGTAATCCGTTCGAGTGATCACAATGTGCCCATCTTTTTTTCGACTGCAAAAAGCTGTGAGGGATCGTAATGTTCCTCCGCCAGATGCAATAACAGTAGAAAACATGGCCGCTGGACAGTGGGCAGGGGTGGGGGGGGGGGGGGGGGGGGAGGATGGGGCATGTGCGCCAAAGAAGAGTACTTACACAATAGGCGCTTTGTTGATGCTGGCGCTTTGCATGCGGCAGCACTGGGCAGCAGATTATAATAACGCTCTACACACAGTTGCAGTACAAAACGGGGAAACAGTCGTCATGTTGGGGTTCATAGTGTGGAGGGCAGGAAGTTGTGTCGTTACGTCACAGGTACATGGTTCTGAGGATCACACCCCCGGTGGCGATGCGCCTCCGGACAGTAACAATCACGGTCATAATAATGGTACATATACATATAAAAGCAGCGACTGGTCGAGCCGGCTGTCTCTTCTTCTCGGCTCAAACAGCGGAGAAACTTTTGAAAACCTTGGTGTCTGCCCGCCTTGGTTGGGAGAACGGCAGGGAGAGGCTCCTGGGTAGCTCAGGGCCCCTCCATGCTCCGGTCTTTCCGTGCTGGTCCCGGTTGGATGTGGTGCGCCCGCCTCCAGTCAGCCAAGTCATGGTGCGCTGCGCCAGTGATTTCTTTTCGAGATGCTGCAGGTAAGCTCGCTGCTGTTCCCTTGTCTGAAGCAGCGACAGCCCCATCCGTCGCAGTGTCTTCTCTGCGTGCACACATGTGCGCAGCTCGGCCAGCTTGCTGACGAGTGCGGCGGTGTCCGAGTCCTGAAAGCCGGACACATCACACTGCGGTTAGCAAATGACTACACTGCAGTTAGCATACGAAGTTTAACATGACGTGGCATATTTTGGTGCAGATTGTGGGGCCTGTGTGAGACCTTTGAATTGCCCAAATCCGGAAAGAGAACCAGCCCCAGCACCAGTGGGGGGGGGGGGGGGGGGGGGGTAAAGCCTCCATTGATTTCAAGTTTCAAAGTAACGTTTACGGGTGCCCTCAAAATCACTGCAAAATCAATGCGAATCAAAACCTGCCCTGCCTGGGAGAGGTCAAGCGTAGATGGACCTATAGCGGAACGATTGCAAATGTTCTTAGAGGTCGCATGCAGACCCCTTCTGAGGCCTGTGATCAGGGTTCTTGTAGGTGCGACGGCGCCTGTATAATAATTCATGAGTCTCAGATCAGATTGTGACAACGTGTCGCACAGGGTCATTTCGCTCGTGGGAGGTCGTAGGACATCTTCACGGATGCCAACGCACTAGGAGGAACGTCGGCAATATTTGTTGTAGCATTCGGAGTGCCAGCAGGATGTTCTAACGTTTTCGAACTATACGCGCGTTACAAGCATGCAGTGCCTTAGAATTCTAAGCACCTGCTGCTCACTTTTCGACCCCTCGACGTCCCAGGTCGGAATACGACTGCCAGCATCAGTTGCCATGGCCGATTAGAAGTTGGCAGCGGGATATACGGCGGCGGCGCGGCGGCGGAAGCACGATTACTCGCCACATCAGCGCGGATCCCCACGCGACAGACACCATGCCGCTCGAGACTGGGACGCCCGTTCAGGAGGCGTTTGGCGGCCTCCCTGCCGCTGCCAAGTCCCTATGGTGCAGGGCGCACCCAAAAGGAGATACTGAGGCTGTTGTGCTTACTGGGGTCGTGGCTAGGCTGGCGCGCCAGTGTGTGAGCAAATTTGCGGATGATGTAAAGTGATAGTATAGATCAGCACCACAGCACATGGAGTGCTGCCGGGGGTGTCGCACGGTCTTGCAATGTGACCCACAGCTGAAAACTCGCCTATTCCACCACCCCGTTGCTTCTGTGACCTGCTCAGACCGTGTCGAATGGGAGGTTCGATCGTCGAAAAACATCGGCGGGTCACTGTGACTGTCCCGTCACTGTCCCGCGTACTGTTAACGATCTCCCATGACCCGACGGCCAGATGCGCGCCAACGACCTCTGCCGCCACCGCTTGTCCAGGACCCACAGAACTCGCAACATAGAGCTGGCGCCCACAGCTTGCGTGTTGCGCATCCCACGACATATGCTCCTTACCCCAAAGTCAATACTTTTATCTCGGCAGGCTTGCAGCGGCTGGCCCATCGTTTCCCAACGGCTGGGCGTTTGGTGCTGTTAGACGATGGGGTCGACATCATGACGAGTTGAGCAGTCGAAATCATCACTGATGTATGTCGTACGATACAGCGTATGGGGAATTATGTACGAGTACGGGTAATATCATATCCGTACCGTATATACACCTCTCCATATAACTCCGGGGTTTGCATTTTCGATCGCAAAGCGCGTGCATGGGCGAGGATAACGCAGGCTGCATGTGCATACATGCTAACTACAGTGGGAATAGTTTGGGCAAACGCCTATTGTGCGCTTTATACCCACCCGCGCGACAACACGACCATTTGTGGGCGCCCTTCATAAAACGCGAAATCAGTGCATGATGCGTTGGCACTAGAGAATTGTGGGTTGCGCCAACCGTCCAAACCTATCAAAATAGCGGCACTCGTCGCACCAAACTCGGTGAATAGGGCCCTTGACATAAGTTGCACACACCGTGCGTGTAGGCCACTGAAAGCATGTCGCTATAGGCACGACGTGACACCCCAACGACAAGTTGGCCACTGTGGGGAGCGGTTTTGGGGTGAAAATGCTGTTGTTTCTGTGGCGAACGCCCGTAGGAGAGGCGCTCGATGGGCCCTTGGCGTAGGGCAATGCTCTACTATGGGGGCGCGTGGTGGAATGCCAGTTGCACCGTTTCGTGGGCGGGGTGGCGCGGTAGGGGCGTGGACTTTTGATTAATATGAAATTCCTTGAAAAATGCTGTGGAAAATGGCATTTTGGCTGGTAGATGTGTGTATCGCTAGGAGGCGGCACATGCCACGTGTTGGTGGTCCGTGGTCATCCACACACATAACGCTCTCGCGCAACCGAGAATGGGGCTTAGACACGCACTTGGCGCAAAGCCACATGGGTGGGCACATGAGGCAGTGAGGGGCAACTTGGATGATCATCTTTGGGGATTTTTTCCGGGGCCCCAAAATATCGATTTTATTGATTTTGGAAGATTGGTTTCAACGCAGATTTGAACGAGGAATTGCGTGGTATTTTTGAAAAGTTTTTTGTGAACAAACTTTGAGAAGTTTTAGCGTTTTAAAGCCAGAGGGGTGTTGCTGAGCGTGGCCAACACTGATGCCATGCCAGTATCGTAACGCGACATGTACTAGCCGCCGCCCACGCGGTTGCACCCCAACCAAATGCACCCGAGCCCCTCGCCAATGTGTTTCCTCACGCACTCATGGCCATCCCACCGTTTGGTTGTTTATTCACGCGCGTCGGCGTGTGCGTGATACCGCACCTGGTTTTGGTGCAGTTGCAGGCGACGCCCATATGCATCCACCAAGTGCAGCGTCGCACCCTAGTCAAAGGCCTTTAAGCTTCGGTTTGAGCCACTCGTCATGCAGGTCTTATAAAACTCTGAGATTCCAGGGTTTCATCTCATATACCCTACGTTCAGGTACCCTAGACTTCTGAAGTCTTGAGACTGCCGAAAAGGGACCCCAAACTTATGTGGAGGGGTGTATGTCGTGAGAATATAATCTCCTCACAAATTTTTAGACTGTCCTCGTACGAACAAAGATCTTACCGCCGTACCAAATTAGTATTGTACGCGTTTACCAGCAACACCAGACAGTCGCATAGTACTACACTACGCTTCAAAATAAATGGCAAACCCTGCTTTGGGTAGGGTCTGTGCTCACGCGCAATCGAGGCGCGTGGCGCCAATCCTAACACAGGGGTATATTGAGTAGGAGTGCTGGCTACAACCCCCATGTTTTAGATTGAATTTATTTGGCCGTGTACATTGGAGGCACGAATTTGGCACATCGAGTTTACATTAGCACAAATATTCAGAAAAATATTTCTACGCGCAGGAGTCTTTGGCATGGGTCTATAGCAACACTGCCCATGGATGTGCTCGCATGGTACCGCATGTGATCCCGCATCGTGCCTTCCAGCCGCTCATAATGCCCGCATACACCAGCGTTACACAAGTGTTACACATGTCACAAGGGACGTATTATTTTGTAATGAGCATGCGCACCTTTTCACATGGTAGCAACGGCGACCGCTTCACATGGTAGCGAGCTCTACACGGTGGGGCAAGCACGTACTTAACTCTTACGGCGCGCGCCGTAATGCACCTAAAAACCAGTAAGATCGAATTCGGCATAAATCGATTATATTTCCGTCATAATTATATGATTTGAGTAGTAGTTTTCGTACCGCGAACTTATTTTAAACACCGGCAGGTCACCCAGCTCGGAAGCTTTTATTCGAAATGCGTCGATACTCGAAAAATGCTCACCAACTACCCCGTGGAGTACGGCTGGCTTACCATTAATTTTGAAGCGTCATGTACAGTCGTTGGTATCGCATGATATCGGCGGGCCAGGCGGGCCATGGCGGGGGGGGGGGGGGGGGGGGGGGGGGTCGGGGGTCGGGGGCGAATTATACGTAAGGATTTGGGGTAGCGATAATGGTGAGAATATAACTAAGGCGCCAGCAGTAGCGATTAATCCTTTTTAGACCCACCTACCGCGGCAAAACGCAGCAGCATAATGTTGTGAGATCAGCGCGCAGCCCAGTCGCTCAAAAGCGGCCCGAGAGGGGCGGCCGGATGAGGGTCTATTTAGGAGGGGTACTCATCGGGTGGCACGTGGAGCATGTGACAGACCCCCCCCCCCACTAAATTAATTACAATACATGTACATGTACTAGCATTTCAATATTCGGGTAAGGAAATCCAGGAAATCCACCGCTAAAAGCAATGATGCTAGTCGCTACTACAACAGGCACCGGCCGACGACTGGCGGCCGTATGATTCGATATTAAAAATGCGTGAATCTTCTATTATTGATTGATTGTTAAGTGTGTCGGCAACCGACGAACGGCCAGTAATAGAAAATTCGTAAAATGCAGAATACAATAATAATATAATACACCGCGTAAAATACCGGAAAGTTTAACATATAATTGTTGAAAAATATAATTAGTCCTACGCACCATAACAGTCCCGAAGGATTTTAATACCGGTCATGGCGTGGGATTGTGAGAAGTAATGCTTAATATTCTTAATATTTGTCGGTCGTTACCTCGACTACTAAGGATTACAGCTGGGCTTCCCGATAGCTTTAAAATAGCTTGGCAGTATGATTTCCTTCTGGATTTCTGTGTGGATTTCTTGAATGTTGCGTCTGGCTCATGTAATCATACACATAATATGGGATGTATACGAAATGCTGTGCGCTACTTGCGGTAGTACTTTACCAAACCGTACGACATATGAGGACCTTTCCGATTGTCCTTTTCTGATGTATTTCTGATATTCTTATAGCCCTGGTGCAGGGCACGGGCGTAGGCCCCTGACGAGGGGCAGCCGAGTGGGAGGGGCAGGAGGATGCGGTGAGGTTAAAGGAAGTGTGTGGCGTCCGCAGTGCCCGCGCCGCCATGTAGCGGCGCGCGCGCCTGGCGGGCGCCCAGGATACTGCTGTCGCTGCGCTAGTACTACTGTACTATAACAGATATCGCCTTCTCCAGCTAGATCATGTACGACATATGTTCGGTATAGCCCTGAATATGTGGGTACATGGTACTGCTGCCGGTACGAGCGGTTTCCTGTAGTGGTTTTAATTACCAGGGGATACCTGTAGCGCTAGTAGTGATTTTCAGAAACCCACCCATAGATATGAAGACGATCATAAAGATTATTAACTTGTCTCTCCCCCATGTCTCCACCACCACTCGTGTTCCACATATAATAACAAGAACCAATACAAGCCGCTTTTAATGGGGCGCCGCAACACGCCGCACGCCAGGCGGGATATTATATGTAGCGACCCACTAGACGAGTGGCACGGTACTACTCACGTACAGGTCGGAAGTTCGTATCCCCGCCCCCCCCCCCCCCCCCCCCCCCCCCCCCAAAAACAAAAAACTCGACAGGATGTGGGGCAACCTCCCACCATGGCGGGCCGAACCCAGACATATTGACGCAGCCGGGAGCTAGCAGGCGGTCGCCCGCAAACCGGGTTGTGAATGAAAGAGGGTATGGAACCTGACGCACGGGGGGTCGCTGAAACAACGCAATAAGGGTGCTCGCTAACGAGCGAGACGTCATCAACGGAGTCCAAGACGACGTCTGGAACGGCGAGAGCACCTGTGGTAGTACTCGTCGTGTGTCGAATGATTCCCCCAGAGTACTACCGGGTAGTATCGCAGTAGAAGAAAAACGCAATATATTAGTCGCTATGGATACCCCGTATGCATGGAGGTACTGCACACAGTAGAGCCAGGACGAAAGATCTTTATGTAAATAGTTACATATAAATACCGGTATAGCACGTCCCTTGTCAAATACGTTTAATACAGGCCTAAGACGAGCACGGGTACAGGTACCTGTACTGATAAATACGTAAGGACTGCTTTATCCGCAGGCGGTCCTCGATGCACCTGCCTGGTTCCTCAGCGATGTCCAGGTGCGAACCCACAGCAGTAGGGCTGAGCGCGCAGCTTTACCTGCTCATCCAAGCCTTTCGCACCACTGCACACCTCGCTCGAGACCTTGCGCTCGCTCAGAACTGATTCCAGGCGCTCCACTTCCAGCAGGAGCTCGCTCAGGCTGGGACTGGCCACGCCAGCGGGCGCTTCGTGAGCGCGCCGCAGTTCGCGAGCGCGAGCCTCCCGGGCGTCAAGAACAGCCGACATGCCGACAGTGTGTCTCTCTGACTGTGGTCTGGGAAGCTTGGGTAGCGATTAGATGGCTTGCGCTGTTGCTAAAATGGTCGCGGGCAGAGGCGTCAACACACCCCCACAGATGTATATCATCGGGGGTGAGCGCGGTGGTTTTGCTGAGCGAAGAACGTACCGGCGGTACGGATGACAAAGTTCTCCTGCCGCTGGATGGGCAGTACAGGTAGTCGCTACCTGCCTGGCGGTAGTTTATTGCGAGGCACAGTAGAAAGTCGGCGCAACCAGGCAGGAATGGGCCCGCGGGCCGGCCCGGGCAACGGGCGGAGCCGTCACGGACCCTGCTCTGATTTGCTACGACTAGCAATCTACGCTAACTCCGATTGCAATTTTTACACGGCAATGAATTTTAGTACTTTACTCTTTATGTACGTACACCATTACATCATCGGACACATGTGCGTACGTTATGCCCCGAGTGTGAGGAGATACTCTCACGCTATATATACGATACACGCTCGCAGTGTGTCATCCTCGGATCCTCCGCGCTTTTCATAGAGCGCGGCTATCAAAAACTGCCTCCTTGCAGTAAAGCGCGGATGATCCGAGAATGACACAGTGCGACGGCGGCACATGGCCTTTCCGCCGTTTGCCACGGCTTTAAGTCCGCCCTAGGCGTGGGTGTCCATATCCTCACGGACCCGTCTTTGCTTGTTTCTCTTCCGAAGGGCAGCGACGGCCAGCGGCCGGCCGATGTTGGGATTTTTGGGTATGTATGGTTGTATCCCCGGGATCACGGTTGTTGTCCATACCACCATTGCCCCTACTATCCTCGGCGTGTCAAAGCTCGGATCCCACGACTGCATTGCGGGTTGCAGAGCGCCACAAAATCCAAAAGGATGAGGATGTCCGAAACGCAGCCGGCATGCTTCGCTGTGTTCCTTTCGCCGTTTCCGATTTCGGCTCGCTGGCCCCGTACGCTGAGGCCTTCTTGATGGAGCTCGCGAAAACTAGCCACACGCACATTGGCCAGAAAATCGGCTAGCTCTTGTCTGCGTGGCGCCACCGTTTCTCCTTGCTCACCAACATGGCACATGCAGACAACGTTCTTGGCGGGGTCGCGTCGGCGCGCGCGGCACATGATGGTGCTCTTGCGCCTGCGTCGCGTCGCTCGTCGGCATGTGTTGCTAGGACCCGGGGCTGCGGTTGCAAGCGTACTCGCCGCGGCTGATGGCCTACCCCGGGGCGGTGATCCCCATTGGTTTCATGTTTCCCTTTTGGTCTTTTTGGTCGTTCCATGGCTTCAATGCTTCCCTTGACCCTTTCGTTCCTTGGCAGCTTGGCGACTTCATGGTTCCCTTGACTCTTCGTTGGTTCTTGGCTCCCTGGCCTCCTGCTTGAACCTTGGTTTTAGGCTTATGTCTCCCTTTTGATGGCAACCTTTTATAGTTCTGTTTTAAGTGCGCATATGTTTAAGCACTGTCGTAAGCAAACACACTGCGAAAGTGTATTGCCTACCCTGTACACTACGCTTCGAAAAAAATGGCAAACCCTACTTTGCGTAGGTTATGTGCTCACGCGCAGTCGACGCACGTGGCGCCAATCCTAATATAGGGCTATGTTGGGTAGGAGTGCTGGCTACAACCCCCATGTTTTAGATTGAATTGATTTGGCCGCCGTGTACATTGAGGTGTATCTAAATGTAAAAACGAGGCACGAACTTCGCACATCTCGAGTTTACATCAGCACAAATAATATTCAGAAAAAACGTTCCTACTCGCAGCGCATGAGGAGTCTTTGGCATGGCTCTATAGCAATAGACTGCCCATAGATGTGCTCGCATGGTACCGCGAGTGATCCCGCATCGCGCCTTCCAACCGCTCATAATGACCGCGTTAGTACATCTGAGTTACACAAGTGCTACACCTGTCACGAGGCACGTACTCGCGTAGGCGGCGATTCGTTTGTAATGAGCATGCGCGCCTTTTAGCAACCGCTTCATATGGTAGCGCGCTACTAGGTATACACGGTGGGGCAAGCACGTATCCAACTCTTACGGCGCGCGGCGCATGGTTCTAAAAAACAAGAGCATCTAAAAACCCGTAAGTCCGAATTCCGCATACATCGGCTACATATCCGTCAGAATTCTACGTTAAGAGCAGTAGTTTTCGCGCCCCGAAACAATTTTAAACACCGGCATGTCACCCCGCGTCCCCAACTCGGAGGGTTTTTGTAATGCGTTGATACTCTTAAAATGCTCACCAACTACCCTTGGAGTACAAATTAATCTTGAAAGGCAGTGAGCAACGCAAATACGAATGAAGTCATAATGCTCCCAACGATCGCAGTGCCACGCAATGCGTCCATGCTAGCTACACATGTTTGTACATTATCACGCCCTAGTTTCGTTTTCCTTGCAAGATATGCGCGCATATTGGCTTTGGAACTTGGTTTTGGAGATCAGCAATAAATGTTTAATTTAAAGTAAACGTGATCTTATATAATATATGACATCGGTTAATGTTCAGAACTTTAGACGATGGTCGCATGTGCATCATGCATCGCCACGTGTGCGCGTGCCACGCGCCCCCTTAGCTTTGTTACCTAGCCTATGCATGGCGTTCATCGTTTGAAGATTTATTGGGACGGCCGGCATGTGTAGTGGGGCACTAACCGCAGTTAGCATTGTGTTGGATTTGCCGCCTATTTCCTATAAAGCCAGCCGTGTCCTTATACAGCGAAGCGTCGATTTTCGGCGGTGAGCTTTATTGCTGTACGGGTACCCGTATACTGCGGATCGGGCCTATATGTGCATGACTAAAGCGCTTATCTACTGGTATATACTACTAAGTACTATAATCCACCCGCCCGCCCGCCCGCCCGCCCACCCACGGTTCTTAATTACACAGCCGTCCGATTACGATCTCACGGTTGGGAGGTACTGGTGTGAATTACAAAAAGGACAGTTCCCCAGAATTAGAAAATCAACACAGCAAGCCGCTTAAAAGCGGCCCGCATCCCGCATAAGGCGGGATGGATGAGTGATGTGCACACGGTTCAGAGTCCGGGCTACGCGTGCACGTGTGTGTGTGGGTGAACCTCGAACGTGCTGTGCAGCTTCAGCAACGGGATGGCAGACGAATCTGCGCCGTCTGATGAGGCATGCAGCAAGCGCGCTCTCGAGCGGCCACCAAGCTCAGGACCCCGAGGAAATCTCGTGCGAGCAAGGCCTCCTGGTGAGCCCGGGTGATGCACCGAGTGCCCCGCGATGATAGGGCACCCCGATCCGCAGCCAAGCATGCGATACCACGCACTGTGCGGTGCACCCCCTTGCTCACCTCTCCCAATGTGCCGAAGACCATGCCCGTGTACTCCGACATATCCAGGATGTCTCGAAGACGACCCTTCTGTCCGGGCTCCGTGTTGTGCCACGCTGCATCCCGCACTGCCAACCCCCGTTGTATGTCGCCCAACAGGGAGCGCTCAAACCGATCCACAGCCGTGGCCCGGGGCACTGCAGTGTACTTGACCCCGTACCGCATAGTCTTGAACTCTAGCAGCGTGGACTTCAAGCTCCGGGGATCATAACTCCCGGTCACGACGTTGAACGCCGGAAGGGAGAGCTCTGCGTCCGGCACTAGGTCCTTGAGTTCATCCATGGGTACGGTGTTGCCGAGAGGCACTGCCTGTTGGAACAAGTCATCCACCTCCCGCCTTACCGCGATACCTAGGTCGTGAACACAGTGATCACGGAAGGCATCTGCGATAGCGTCGTGCTGTACACGCCAGTGAGCGTCTCCAGGCGCCGGGAGGTTCATGAGCGCGTCGCTGTATAGGTCAACAATGACGGGGTTGTGCTCCGTCGAGGGCAGAATGATCTGGCTCCCAACCACCGGGGCCAAGCACGGGCTAGGCAGAAAGAAGTACCCGGCAGCGACCTCCCGCAGCTCATGCGGAGCCATGGCTGTCCGCGCGGTGGGGATGGCCACTGTCCACATGCTTGACGCCGCGTCGAGCTGGTTGAACAAGATCCGTTCCCTACATGTGGCAGGGAGAGCGCACACCTCATTTCGAAGCCGAGAGTTGTTGGCCTGGTCTAGAAATGCCGTCAGCTCCTTTTGCAAGCCCGACGCAGCCTCCACTTCCCGCTCCATCTGGCGCGCATCTGCGTCGCCGAG
Organism: Tetraselmis striata; assembly: GCA_006384855.1. Taxonomy (NCBI): domain Eukaryota; kingdom Viridiplantae; phylum Chlorophyta; class Chlorodendrophyceae; order Chlorodendrales; family Chlorodendraceae; genus Tetraselmis; species Tetraselmis striata. The sequence continues at coordinate 20,789 of VCJN01002405.1, read as the reverse complement.
ATGGCCAGCAGTAGCCGCTTGGAGGCGGCCCCACGCCTCGCGCATCTCCGCGGCGTAGCTGTCCGACCCATGAGCATTATCGTTGAGGAAGTGGTCATACTGGCGGGCGGAAGAAGTTGCGTTGAAGCTACCTCGCCCAAGTACGGACCCGAGTTGTGGGTCGAAGAAACCAGGGGTGGGGGTGTTGGTGCCGGAGTTCCTAGTCATGAACCTTGGGAGGATGGCATTCATGCAGCCGATGAAGGCGGCCTCACGAACGGTAGCCATGCGGCGGATGCCAGCTCCCTTCAACCGAGTGGGGAGGTGAAGCCTGCTGCGCGCCCTGGCCACTGCATCCTCGCTCAAGGTATCCACCTCCGCTGCCATGGGGTCAGGGTCGTGCAAAAGCTCCGCCAAGAAATCGGCGACCACCAGATTCGTGTCGGTGCCATACGTGGAGGGATCAAAAGATACCTCTAGCACCCGTTCGACAGCCGCGAGGATGGTGGCATCCACCGCCTCTGCAAAGGCCTCCACCTCGGACGGAAGACAATTGCGGAGCCAATACCCCGCCTTGTGTTGCATGCAATGCTTGAGCAAAGCCCATGCGTGGTGATGCAAGGCGTGGGTGTACCGACGGCTGGGCTTGGAAGACAGAAGCTTGCTCCGGCTAGCGTCCACCTCCTCTCGTAGCTCCTCCGCCTTGCCTCGCATGTACGCCTGCACATTCTCTGGCGATCTGAGCGGCACGTTGAGGACCGCGATGCCGTGATGGCCATCTAGCTCGGGCCACTCGATGTCGGCCGGAGCCTCACGCCGCGCGGCCTCCATGTCTGCGCTGTACGCCTGCATCTTGTCGAAGCGCACCAGTCCTCAAGCCCCACGGACGCCTTGATGGACGTGCGGAAGGCGTGACGAGCTGGCCAAACGTGCTCCGGAGGGCCCACCAAAAATCCATCGTCGGCGTTGAAGCGCGCCGCCCCGTCATTGACCTCCAACGTGGTATCACACTGCTGCACCTCGGGGTGAATCGCGACGCAAAAGGAAGTCGTGGCCAAAGGTGCGCCCTGTTGCACGCCGTCCTCCGACCGCAGAGGGGCGGACCGGTCGTCCACGACCAGATACGAATCCGTGGAGAGGGAGGCTAGGAGCGCAGGGATGGCAAGGTGTAGTGGAGAGCAATCGATGTGGCGTTGGATCATGGTGCGGCGCCATACCTCGTTGTAAGCGTTGCGAAGGTCTGTGTGGCCGATGACGGCACGTGGGCCAAGCTTCTCGGCGATGAGCCGGACGCCGTGGATGAGCACAGAGTCGCCCGCGGGAATGCCAACGCCGAGCTGAGATGGAGCGAGCACCGACACGTATGCCTCCTTCATGTTGTCCACCATTGCCCGCTCCGCTGCGCGCCGCTCCGCCTCCCAGACTGCCACAGGCCGCACGTCCGGGGCCCTCATCTCTCCTAGCTTCTTGAGAGGTGCCACGAGCCTAGCAGAGGCGAAGAGCCGGTTGAACCACACGGGCAGGCGACCTTGGAGGTACATGGAGGCAACCTCCGACATGGAGCGGACTGCCGTGGGCCCGGACGCCGGGGCGTATTCGCCCACCAAGCAGCGGAGATACTCGTTGCGCATGCCTGAGGGCCCCGCCGCCACGTGATGCTTGAGTTGTTGGAACGGCACGCGCATGTCCACCGTCAGGGCGGCCTCGTCCACCGGAATGTCATACGCGGCGTCTGGGATCGGGTGGCTACGGGACGGGTGCTTGTCGCGCAGCTGGGCGAGGATAGCAGGATCGGACAAGATAGCATGATCGGCGCTACTGGTACTCGCTACTACTCGCCACTGGTAAGGATTACTCGCTACTCGCTGCTAGTAATGGAAAAAAAAATGGTACTCGCTAGTCGTCACAAGCGCTTATCTAATGACATGTACTACTAAGTACTATAATCCGGTGAGCCGCCGCTCGAAACGCTGCGCCTGATGACTTCTATGCAAGCCACACGCGAGTTCATAGTCGCTACTTCGATCAAAGCGATGGCAATGCAATTCATGGAACTGTAGGCCAGTGATATAGAACCCGTTCCTTTAAAACTTTCTGAAAAATCGACGCATCGCTGATTCAACTGTCAAGTTACTTCATATGTATACCATTACAAGCCTTAGGGCGACCACCCCAAAGTACCCCTATCTCACGCTGCGCTACGCGCCGCTGAGCGTGAGCGCCGTATCTATCTGCTATGGAATACATATATAGTAAGATGGCGCGGAGGTTGCGGAGCAGCAAAGCTGATCGAGAAGCGGTGCCGATACCATACATTGCAAGCATGCAACGGAGACGTTGCAGCGGTGGCTAGGCAATTGCATCGTGATGTGCGCTTCGTGAAGCGTTGGGCGGAACGGCATGCGACCGGAGAAAGGCCGGATTACAAGCAAAAGCAAGAGCGCACGCGATTGCTAGATGGCGCGGCAGTGACCGCCGCGAAGCGTATCACATCTGGTCGCAGCAGAGTTGGATCGAAGACAATCGCTAGACGTTTGCTCAACTGTAGCAAGGCACATAAAGAGGTATCTAAAAACACCGTTCAGCGTGCTTTACGGATTAGTAGAGCCCCTATCGTGTGGATGAACCTTAATCCAGCGAAGCGTCGATTTTCGGCGGTGAGCTTTATTGCCGTACGGGTACCCGTATAGTGCAGCGGATCGGGCCTATAGGTGCATGAGTAAAGCGCTTATCTACTGGAATGTACTACTAAGTACTATAATCTACCCACCCACCCACCCGCCCGCCCGCCCGCCCACGGTCCTTAATTACACAGCCGTCCGATTACGATCTCACGGTTGGCAGGTATTGGTACTGGTACTCGCTACTCGCTGCTGGTAATGGAAAAAAAACTCTTGTAGCGACTACAAAGCGCTGGCAATGCGAACGCTCGCTGCTAGTAATGGTACTCGCTACTAGCTGCTAGCACTTCTTGTACTGTTGGTACTGGTGTGAATTACAAAAAGAGCAGTTCTCCAGAACCACTGGTACTGGTACTGCTGGTGCTCGCTACTCGCTGCTAGTAATGGAAAAAAAACCTCTTGTACTTCAAAGCGCTGGCAATGCAAACGCTCGCTGCTGGTACTTCAAAGCGTTGGCAATGCAATTCATGGAACTATAGGCCAGTGATATAGAACCCGTTCTTTAAAAATTTCTGAAAAATCGACGCATCGCTGATTCAACTGTCAAGTTACTTCATATACGGCGTCAGCACCTAACAATCCGCAATATGGCTACAAGGTTGCAGTGATGCCAGCGACACCTACCTGCATGTGAATTGGAAGCGTGTTATGGTTACCGATTCCCATTACACAGTGTTGCACAAGTCCACGGGCAGGAAGCGATATCAAAATCCGCGCCACCGCGTCACTGTGGACACGGAACACCATGGCCAAATAGTGCACATATATCTTGGTGCTTTGTGTCCATGGCATAAGCAAGGCACACCTTGTCAGCGGTACGACAGGGCTGCGGACAGAGTGGAAAGGCGTTGGGAGTCAAGAATACCAGCAAGCCATTGAGGAAACATTTGTCCCTGAAGGTCGACGCATGTTTGATGGGCAGCCCTTCAGAATTTATCAAGATGGGGCCTCAGCTCACACTGCGAGGGGTACCACCCTAAAGTGGAAGACATATCAACCCGAAGTGTCGATGCTTCAAGCTCCGCCTAAATCTCCGGATCTGAACTGGATAGAGAACATGTGAAACGAGCTTGATGATAAACTCGTGGGCAAGAGGCACAAGACGATGGCGAGCTTCAAGTCTGCAATCCAACGGGCGCTAGCTGAATTTCCGTATGATTACTATTTTCAAAAGCAAGTCGAGTCAATGCCTAAACGCTTGCGCAAGGTGATCAGGCTGCATAGCAGTCACATAGAGCGCAATGTATATATACATGATAACTAGTGGCCATCGTTACCAAAAGCGCAGCTTGCAACTATTGTGCAAAGTACTGCCATCCCAAAGCATGTTACATTTTTGTCTTGCTCACTTACGCTTCAAAATAAATGGCAAACTCTACTTTGGGTATGTTCTGTGCTCACGCGCAATCGAAGCAAGTGGTGCCAATCCGAATATATGGGTATGTTGGGTAGGAATGCTGGCTACAATCCCCATGTTTTAGATTGAATTGATTTGGCCGTGTACATTGAGGTGTACGTAGATGTGAAAACGAGGCACGAATTTCGCACATGTCTCACATTCAGAAAATATTCTTGCGCTTAGCGCATGAGGAGTCTTTGGCATGGCGTTGTGCACTTATGCTTTTGAGACGAATGTCGTCTCGATTGGTTCACTGGGTTTGAAAGCTTGTGTTCTCGATCCTGGGAGATATAGGTCAGCCTTTCGATCCCTTTTGAACCGATAATTGATGGCGATAGGGGGGAGGAATGTGTCACACTTATAAGTTATAACGATGTCTATATATTTGCTAGTACGATTACGTCTTAGGAGTGTATTTGAGGTTCTGACGAGTGCATATACGATATCGCGCTGCCATGTGGCAAGCGTTGTACTTTGGAGACAGATGTTGCCTCGATTGTTACGCCATCCTATGTTGTCTTGAAGTATTCTGAGATCCGCCGGGAAGGGCGTGGATGTGATGATGAGCTTCAGCATGGCATGATTCGCACTACAAGCGACATCAAAAATCGGGCAAACGCTAAGAGAGTGGTAACCTCGTTTCACAACTTGAAGGTGAAGAACATTAACCAATTGTACTTTACTCTGTCTTTTTGGCACGAGCCAATGTTTAAATTCAAATATTTTCGACTCATATACATGCAGTCCACCATAAGATAAAGTTTCGTCACTCAAATATTCCATGAACGTCATATCAAGGAAACATTTCTTTGTTGTAAACTACGTTAATTTTGTACAGACAATTTCGCTAATGCCATTCGAATATGTTCCAAGTGATCTCACCTCTAAATCAACGTCTAAATCGTCAAGATATGCAACAACGATTTTGCGCAGAATGGGACGCAATAAATATCATTCATCATAGAGTGCCGTGACGTTAATTTTGTACAAACAATTTTGCTAATGCCATTCGAATATGTTCCGGGTGATCAACGTCTAATTTTCCAAGTCATACAAATATCGTCAAGACATGCAACAACAATTTTGCGCATGTCTTGACGATATTTGTATGACTTGGAAAATTAGACGTTGATCACCTGGAACATATTCGAATGGCATTAGCAAAATGATGATGATGAATGATATATATATATATATATGTATATGTATATGTATATTTATTATGTATATTGTATATGTATATGTATATGTATATGTATATGTATATGTATATGTATATGTATATGTATATGTATATGTATATGTGTATATATATCATTCATCATACTTGGAGAGTCGCAAGGGCACTGCACAAACAAAATGGCATGGCAGTCCATTCCAATGTGCCATCATGTGCTTGAATATGCAGTATAGGTGAATACGGTTTAGACCTTGCCTATGTTGTAGCCACATGCCAATAACTACATGCCACATCTATAGGTGGGTATAGTTTCGAGCTTTCCATAGCTCGTAAAGTGTTTCATCGATACGCAATAATTGATACACATTACTTCGAGTAACATCATCGATACCGCGAAAGCTCCACACTTAAACGAGGGGATTCACCCGTCTTCCAAACAAAGAACAATGGGCGAGACAGATTCATGTTGACTAGGACGTACAAGTCCGCCATCAAAAGCCGACTTTAATTGGCGATCTAATTCGGCACATTCAGCCGGAGAAGACCAATTGAGACGATGTTACTTCGTAGTACCAGTCAGATAAATCTTATGCTTCCGCCATGGTTGATGATGCGTGTGGCACAACACTTCCCGCGGTAACCCGTACGACATTTCGCGAGAGTACGAATAATCTGTCCGCGTGCGCCCCGCCCCTGCGCCGCGGGATCGCGTCGCGCCGCCCGCAGTACCTACCCGCCCGGCACTAGGGGCGGCGAAACATGCATCCCCTAGCACACCCCCGTCCAACGCCCACCAGCCCGCCCCGCCCATCCCCGTAGCCCTACCTCCCACTCCCTTCGAGGACATAGGGCGATCATGGTTGGCTCGGGGCGCGTTTATGTCCCGGGATAGCGGCCAAGAGGTCCACCGTCGCGACTGCCGCCCGATTGACCACCCCCATTAGGGATTCGCGTTTTGCTGACACTATACGCCCTTATGGCCGAAACCGCTCGAATAGAAAGGCAGCTTAGTCAAAATAAAAGACATAAATAGTGTACGTTTTTCCCTAGCGAGTTCGACGGAGCATGTACCATCGGTGCGAGGTTTATGGTTGGGGCGGCGCTCGGATCGGTTGCTACGGGGTCGCCGCGGAGATCCCGCAGCACGCCGCCTGCGCGGCCGTAGCCGTCGCGACCCGCCCACCATCGCCGCATAAAGAGGTACTTTTGGCGCTGCGGGCGGTCGCGGTGTCGGTGGTTGACAGTCGTGGGCTTGGTAGAGGCTAAAGCATGGGCAATGGGCCGCGGGATATGCGCGTCGCGTTGCCGCAAATAAACACTGTACTAACGGCGCGGACCACATATCGGATCTTATAGTCAGGCAGTTTTCGCAATGTTGTACGGGCTATCGCGGGAAGTGTTGTGGGAGCACTATCAACCGGTTTCAGAATATCCAAAAATTCCTCATACAACAGAAATTCAACCTCTTTTGAACCGCGGATTTCATTTTTCACTGTAGGGTTCGGTTATACCCTAGCCTAGATCCCGGGGCTACTATCAGTGCTTAAGACTCACGGGTGGTGTAGCTTGGGTTTGTAAACCTAGGGAGCAGGGCGGCATTCATCAAAGTGCACACCAGCCGCGACGCATATCCAATGCTGGTTTTGGAGCATTTTGTACAAAATGGGACAAAGTGGAGGCAAGTCAATATTTATTACGATGATTAAATCCATCGCCTAGCCACAAGACGTTGCTAATAGTTTACTCGTTGAGCATCCCCAACTCAAGCAAGTCCTTCTTCGTGGCTGCGTTAAACTTGACGCCTCCGCGCGCCGGGTTTGCGTTGCGCAAGGGTGGTTGACATGACGTGGACGCAATTGTTTCGTGGCTTGCTGATTTTCCACCTTGTTTGCGCGTATGTCTTCACGACTTGACGCTTTTACCGTACCACTTCTTTCCGACCAGGATGCCGTCTTCGTTGAGCACCTCGCGACTTCCCGACGCGTCGTGGATGGCCTCCGCGTACGACGATAGAGGGACGGCTTCAACAAGCTTCCAAGGAAGCATCATGCACTTCTCCCATCTTGTGTCAACCGGCTTCTTCCCTCCTTTTGTCTGCGCTTATAACTATAGGGGCGTGAGAGGTTTGCCCTTTGCATCGGCATGGAAGGGCTCGTATACCGCCACGGTCAACGTGTCTTCGGTAGTCTCGCGCGACTTCACAAGCCCAATGACGAATCTCGACTCCAAGTCGCCAAGAGTTTCAGAACACTTGTCCTCCTCATGCACCTAATGATGGGCAAGACCGCGAGCTATGTGAGTCCCAAGCGAGACGCCACACCATTTTTGTCCCAGTTGGCGCGCTCTTCAAGATGTGCACTGGCTCGGAAAGCGGTGTGTTGGACCACAAGGTTGTGCGCAACGCGCCGCCAGACGCGGCGGCGTCAACACGGGTGAACTCGAATTTGTGCGGCTTACTGATGTCCTAAATGTGGTCTTGGAAATGGGGCCTTAACCACTCAGAGAAGTCGAGGGAGAATGAGAGCTAGAATGAGAGCTTTGCAATCTCCGGAGTGGGCGATAATACTTTCGCAACCAAGTCAAGTAAGGTCTCGACTGCGTAGGCGGAGCCGCGAGATAGCGCAAGACTGATGCGGCGCTGAAGATATGGTCAACCCATTCATGAGTGTGCCCGACATGCAGGAAGACCAACCGAATGACGTCGGAACAAATGCCGATAGACACAAGCCAATTGCAGAGGGCCGCCACGTTCCTATTCTTGTTCTCCCTGACGGTGTTGCCCATCTCGATTCTGATGTACGGAATCTTTTTGCCACGCAGCTTATATTTCCTGCATCGCAGATCATGTTTATCAGTCCATGGTTATATGACAACCACGGCGAATCTGTCGGGAGGACAACAACGAGCTCACCTTCATGATCGTGATCCATATCAGAGTGCAAGTCGTGGACGAATCATGGAGGATGGTGTTGGTGTGGTAGTAGATGTCGTCCGGGCGGTAGCCGTCGTACTTCACACAGGTGAGGTGATACTTGAGGAGCATGTCGGGCTTCACAATCTTGGGGATACGAACCCGGTGAGGCAGCATAGTTTCCGCGGAGTCCATGGTATCGATTTCGAAGAAGAAGAAGTTTCCATGGCCAAGGCGCGACTGGAAGACGGCGTTGTTCATATCCCTTCGTTCCTAGAGCACTCTCTCGAGGTGGCCCTTCTGCATCTGCTCTGACGCCGTCACGAGCTGCTGATGTTGACGGTGCACTTGATGTTCCTCTGGCGTCCTTTTTGCAAATCTCGCGAGCTTGGTCTCTGAGCGCTTTGCCCGCTGCGCAGATGGGACAATGGTTGGATCCCTTCACCTTTGGCGAGGAGACATCCGGTAATCCGTCCTTACAAGTCCGCCGGAAAGTGTCGAACGACGCGAGTTCCCTCTCGGTAGCCAAATTTATAAAGCGGCATGTTTCATCTTAGCAGCATTGTGTGTCGAAATCGTGAAAGGGCTATCGATACCGGGATAGAATTGTCGCACGCCGAAATCGATAAATGCCTGATCGGAAAGTGTCGAACGACGAGAGCTTCACTTCGCTCACGGAAGCCATATCTACAAAGCGGCAAGGGCATAATAGTTCGGTATACAAAGGGGCAAATTAGGTCTCATTATCTGAGACAAAAAGTTCGGTCTACAATGGGTCGAAATGATTTAATATTGATAGTGGGATGAAATAGTTCCGTCATTATAGACACGAAAACAATATGTCATCAGCGGGGCAAACAAGTTCCATCACGATTTCTAGCATCAACGGCCCCGTCACGAGTGGCACGAAATAAGTCCGTGACAAGCAAGGCAAAAAGCTGTATCAGCAGCGAGAAAATAATGGATATATCAGCGGGACGACAGTTCGGTAATCAACGAGACGAGAAAGGTCTGTCATCAGGGCGACGAAATCGGTATGTCATCAGCTGGACATAATCGGTATGTCATCAACGGGACGAAATCGTTATGTCATCAGCGGGACGATATCGTTCTTCGACAGCGCGACAAATCTGTCTGTCACCAGCGGGACAAAATTGTTGTGATCAGCGGAACGAAATCAAGTTGTAATAAGCGTGAAGAAGTCGTTCTGTCACAAGCGGGACGAAATCAGTTTGTCATCAGTCGGAGAAAATAATTCTGTCATCAGTGGGACGAAACCGGTCTGTCATCAACGGGACAGTAATATCGTTGTGTTATCAGCAGGACGAAATCGTTCCGTCATCATTGTGACGAAATCGGTATGTCATCAACGGGACGAAATCGGTCTGTCATCAGCGGGACGAAATACGTCTATCATAAGTGGCACGAAACGCTATGTCATCAATGGGACGAAACGGTCTGTCATGAGCGGGACGGAACGATATGTCATCCGCGGGACAAAATCGGTATGTCATCCGTGGGATGAAATCGTTTTCTCATCAGCTGGACAATATGGGCCTTACCTACTACGGAGAATGGCTTTGTCGTCCTCAGACCACCACTTCTAATAGTAGTAGACGCAAATCTTGGTCATCCAAGGCGGCAAGTGCTTCTTGAAGGTCTCGTTGTTGCCGTCGTGGAAAGGCATGATCTCGACCTGACCGAGGTCATATGAGAAGAAGTGCTCGAGGAACATGCGCACATGCTCCCTTGGTCCGGTTTGTCTACTCTCGTACCGGTTGCGATGCATGATATACGTGGGTTCGTCATCCACCACCAACCGCTGGATCACGAGACATTTGCGTTTCGAGATCTGATGCAAGGCCTCCCATGCACGCCCACACGTGTAGATGGGGCCTCGATGATCGAAAGAGCGCAAGTAGCCACCGTGATCAAACATGTAATCGAACTTGTCGGATGACGAGTCGTAGCCACCTCTAAGAACCTGAGCGAACCGGTCAAAAGAGCGGTTCGGATTGCCATAGTATACGGTCAACGCACGGTCCATCACGGCATCAACGAGAGCCTCTCCGCACTGAGCGTATAGCTTGTGCACGCACTTCCGCGACCAGCACGGCGACTGCTCGCTAGCCTCCTTGGCGGGCCTGAGACGGATATAGTCGCGAGAGGTGCGCTTGCTGATCAGAGACGAGCCCTTGCCAGTCTCGCTTTCATCGACCTCATCGGAGCCCTTGCCCCATGTGTACTTTCTTTTGTGAACCTCCTTACGATCACTGGCACGCGCGTCGCAATCACACGAGTACCCGCTGCGGCACGAACACGGCGGTGCTGTAACTGTGGTGTCCGACATGCCTAATCCTCGAGAAGAGGCCATGCTTTCGACCGCCGCCATGCTGCAGCTTCGGGCGAGTGGGGGCGGTGGAGGATTGTGATTTGTGGTGAGGAAGAGTGGCGGCCGATGACCGTTCTCGGACGGGCCGTTGACTGGGTGCATAATATCAAACTACGGGTCAAAATGGCTGAACGACATGATGAATCAAATACATTATGAGTACAAACAAAAAATACAAGATCCCGTAGAAAGGATCAGGTTTTGTAAATCGTGGTACTGGAAATATATAGGAAATAGTTCCGTGGTAGTAAATCATGTTGTTTCGTATTGCTTTCATGTTACGTAAATAGTTATGTATTAGTATGTACACCATAATCCAACCCAAGGAACATATCCTCGCATAAAGGAATATTAGTACCACGCTAATGTACTCTTGTACCGTTATGACTCTCGAGTAGGGAATATATAATCCACTATGGGAATACCGCTAGTCGTAATTTATAGTCGCAGTAGTTTGCCATGTATATTCGTTGCGGTGCAAAATATATGAACCTGATGACGACGACGGGGTTCACTATATAGTGCGCGCACGCGCGTAGTTGGTCAAGCATGGGCCAAAGCGGCGGCAGGCGGAGAGCATGTCATTTTCACCTCACCCTCACCGCTAACGACTCAAAAAACCACTCATATATCGCGCCGACACTGCTACCGCCAGAATAGCGCCGAAGAATTCTTAAGAGTTCTTAAGAACGAGAATGCCAAGGGGAAGGAAGACAAGGACGACGCCACCCCATGTGAGTTGGGCGCGCATACTGTAGCGGCATGCCGGCTCGACGCGTGATGCGGCCAGATCTAGCGAGTTCGGTTAGGATTCCCTCCAGATGCGGTGTAATCGAGGACCGTTCGAGCTGGATAGGCATACGACGAGTTTGAATGGAAACCCAAACGAGACGAGCGCTATCACGGTCCTGCACGGTAGTATTACATCCCGTCGAGGACGCCGCGGCTGGACCAGTGAGGATGCTTCTTGGTGGTGAACGGGGGGTGACACAGGGGGGGGGGGGGGGGGGGGGGGGGGGGGGGGGCAGGTAGACCTTTTACCCGTACTCCGCCGTCAGGAGTGTATTAATATTCTAGCCTAGCGCAGTAGTTTAAGAAATAACATAATTAAACCGCAGTACTTAAGGTATTGGAATTTTTTTTTCATCAGCGGGACGAAACGGTTTATCATCCGCGGGACGAAATTGGTTTGCCTTCAACGGGACGAAAATTGGTCTGTCATCAGTGGGACGAAATAGGCCTACCATCGGTTGGACGAAACGGTATGTCATCAGTGGGACGAAATAGGTATGTCATCAGTAGGACGAAAAGGTATGCCATCAGCGGGACGAAACACTTTCCGTCACCAGCCGGACGAATCAATATGTCATCAGCGGGACGAAACGATATGTCACCAGTGTGACGAAATAGGTATGTTATCAGTGGGACAAAAATCGTTCTGTCATCAGCGGGACAAAATGTGTCTATCATCAGTGGGACGAAATCGCTGTGTCATCAGGGACGAAATCGTTCTGTCATCAGTGGGACGAAATATGTCTGTCATGAATGGGACGAAACATGTCTATCATCAGCGGGACGAAACGGTCTTTCATCACTGGGACGAAATAGGTCTCTCGTCAGCGTGACAAAACGGTCTATCATCAGCGGGACGAAACGGTATGTCATCAGCGGGACGAAATAGGTCTGTCATCGGTGGGACGAAAACGGTATGTAACAGCGGGACGAAAAGTACGGACGGAATCTGATTTATGCACAAGTCGAAGGTCCAAGCGGACATCAAAACCTACAGAGAAAGCAAAAGAGTTCGATGCGCTCGGATCGCTAGTCGGGAGAAAACACAAGGCATCATCTTTTGTCCCCGAGCAGCCGGCGGCAAAGAAGAGCCGTGCAGCCTCAGCTTTTGCCGCTAGAGCATGCGCAGAAGCATCGTGTAACCCCTGGAAACCGAGCCTTTATGGAGGTAGAGTGCCGCCTTACGGCACGCACTCGCAAGGAGAAGGATCGGCCGCCGCTCTTTTGAGGGCCCGAATCAAGAGCGGCCAAGTCCTCTTAGATACCCAAATGCGGATAGCGCGAAGGTTGATCGATTACGGAAAACTCATGCAAGCTTACTATCAATCACGTCCTTGCCTGTCAGATCACTGGATTTTCGTGGGTAGGTACACTGTGATTTCTAAAAAGATTGAAATTGTGTGTTTGGACTGGTTCGAAAGGACGCGCACATGAGCCAGCAGCGCCTCAAGCTCCAAAGGAATCCTAGGGAAAAGAAAAAATTTCCGAGACGTCCGTGACTCCAAGTAATCGTGACTGAAAATATCAATCCGTCCCTTTCCCAATCCCTTCGATTTCTCGGAAGTTAGTGAGTTATGTGACGATCCAACATGTCGTCAATTGGCGAAGGTAACAACGTCGGAAGCCGTTGGTAAATCGGATCGCGAGGTAAGAAAATACCGATTGGCTTTGATGGTGCATGTCGATACCGTTAAGTAGTTAATCGTGATGCCCATTACATGTGTCTTGAGTACTCTCTACTCATTATTTATAGGTTCCCCGACTAAAGGCTCTTCTTCGTTTAAAGGGCCGCCTCAAATACCAAAAGCAGAGCCAACGATCGGGATCGAGCCTGAGCGCCTGAGCCCACTCCGCGGGTGCCCGAGTCCTGAGCCGGAGCATGAGCCGGAGACTGAGCCGGAGCCTGAGACTGAGCCCACTGAGCATGTGCCCGAGCATGAGCCTGAGCCTGAGCCGGAGCATGAGCATGAGCCGGAGCCGGAGCCTGAAACTGAGTCGGAGCTGAAGCCTGAACCGGAGCCTGAGCCCGAGCTCGAGACTCTTGCGCCGACTACCGGGCAAGCGTCCGGTTCTGGAGCCTCTAATTCTCGAGCCTCTATTGCCGAGGCCCTAGAAGAAGCTGAATCCTTTGTATATGCACGGATGAAGAGGTCTTCGGCACACATGAAGAACATAGGCAACGGGCGGCAGAGAAGCACCAGGAAGCTCTCGACGTCACCGGCACGCCTGGACCCGAGAGGAAGACAAAGCTGATGACAATCGCCTCTTTCAGCGACTTCTTTAACGATAGCGACAAATCCCAAGAACAAGATGGGGGCTACGGCGACTTTACTTCGCAGAGCTTGACTATCCACTGGTTCAGAGATACAGGTCCTGAGGTACGGATCTATTTGTACATCGAATTGCACAGGTCAAGCCTGTTGACTGGCAAGGGCCATTTCGATAATCCGAAGGGGCCACTTCTCGCGTGCATCGGAAAGATCACGGATATTGAGCAGAACTAGGCCAGACGCCACCTGGTGAGTAAAACGCAGCTGAGGTTTTTGAATTCGTGTGTCAATATCGTGTCAAGTTTTAATATTCCCATGCGTGTTACCGCAGATCCGTGTGGAACCTTATCGCTTGGAATTGTACAAGGAGATCAGGATCGACGTCGTCTTTGAGAAGTTGCTACTCCACGCGATTTAGCCGCCACTCTCCTCACAACCGCGGTTCCAATCGTACTATGCGTGGACTTTGGTCGAGCGCAATGTGCTGGCGCAAGCGCTGAGAGGTTTCGCGTTTGGACAGATCACCATCGATGACTTGACCAACATTGACAAGGATTTTGAGAACGCGCTTCCATTTTGCGATACGTTTGCCATCTCGCCGGCTTTGAATGGCTTCTCCAACACCGGCGCCGTCGACTGGATCTCTTACGACCACCTCAGAGTCGAGTAGATTGTTGATCCAAAGATGAAGACATCTTGACTCTGGCGACATCAACATGGTATACGCCGACAGAGTCAAACTCGTCACCGACAAGGTTTCGGGGCTACCTCACATGTTCAGCTTCCCATCCAATGCGTTCGTCGCTCCGCCGCCGGAATTTGAATTCCGTTCTTCAAAGCTACAAGCCTGCAACATGGTGGCGCAAAGTTACAAGGTAAATCCCATCATGATTTGATGTACCTATTTGGATCAAATGCGTAAACAAATCCAAATTAATACACAATGCAACTTACTGACATGCCTTTTGCATTTGTTATTGAGAGGAATCCTTCCCTATCCGCCAAAACATTCTTAGCGTCATGTCCGGTATTTCACAAGAACACAGTTTTCTCCGGAGAGTACGAGCCCTCGCTCTGACCATGGCCAACTTCAAGGACCTAGTGGCAGCATTCTAAGGCGGGGAGAAGCCGAGGCTGGCGGATGCAAGTTCGTACAAGCCAAAATAGACGTCATCATCAAGTTCATGGGCTCTCATGGCGCGCTTCAAACCAACATCGACGGCAGCCACAGACGGGAGGCGAAGCTCATGGTGAAGGAAAACTAGCCGGAAATCTACGAAAACAACAAAGGCACCCGCTTCACTTCGGACAAGATGTACATCGGCCTCTCACCGGAAGTCTGCCGCTACATGTCATTGAAGCTCAACGAGGCGGGTCACACCAGCGGTCAACAGGCGGGTCACATACACGGTCGTGGGAGTCACATCCATTCACAAACTCTTGGCGAGCGACCAAACCTCCCATATTCTTACTGAGCTTTGTCCGTGGGACTAAATAGCTATCAAGTGTGACAAAATTCGTTCTGTCGTCAGTGGGTTTAAAATAGGTCAGTCATCAGGCGAGCACCAAGTGATCCCGAACCTCTACGAGTTGGTGGATGACATAAAGCATGCCATCGACAAAGGCCCCATGGTTGTTACGCACACCAACGCGGAGTGGCTCGCGATGATTGAGACATGGAGGTTTCGCGATCTTCCGCGTCAAGCAAGCATCAAGATCATAAATGCCATTGACACGGCCAAGGGCAGGGAGGCAATCCAACTGCCGACGCCAAACGAACCGGCCAGGAACTGAGGGAATTTCTCTCGGACCACATCATCGAGTATGATGTGGTAGACAAAGTGTCGAACCAGCAAGCGGCCGCTCGCCTTGACGCCATCACCAAGTTCCGAGCCAAGGTTGATGACCTCCGCCCAACTGGCTTCCCAAAAAAGGTCTATGAATTTTTCAAAGGTGCTCATCGCTCCGGTCCTTTGATGATCGTGCTAACCCCCTCTTGCGATATGGGGGGGGGGGGGGGGGGGGGGGGCAATCGGACCTCCTGCCGATTGTCTCACCTCACTACTGTTTCGAAAGCATATCGCGGCCACCCGCACCAACATCAGGAGTGAGGCGTATCGCATCAAGAATCAGATGCCGGACTTGGTCATGTCGTTCTTCATAGAGTTTGCTCTTTTGGCATGTGCTCCGGAGCTTCTCGCGGTTTCCGCTCCGAATGTTTCTGATGAGCTATGGATATCGATGAAGGTAAATTTTTGGGTGTAACCACCTATGTCCTATGAAATTTCATTGTGAGCTATTAACACGAATCGGTTTTCTGAACACTACCTCAGGCTGCGGAACTTGTGGTGACGCCCAAGGGCGAAGAGGTCCACAAGGATGACATAATCTTTTTGAACACGGAGCTTTGCAAGACTTGCATCGTGGAGGGGGACTTCAAGGTTCCCGCGACAAAACAGTTCGTCGCGGAAGCCATGTCGGCAATTCGTGCCACCAAGGCCACATTCTTCATTACCGACGCGCTTTTCGGAGCTGGCTCGCACACCTTGGGCTCGAAGCATGATGCGTGGGGCACGGACGACTTCAACGACGTGTTTGCTTTCGCCAGGCAAGATACCCCCCACAACCCGGGTGCGTACATGACTGTGCTAATGTTCATTTACCTTATTTCCGATTTTCCCCGCAGGCAGGTGAATATCCTGGCTGGATATTATGACGTCTACGCTGCTCTTGATGGATGCCGTTTCTTCATTCACCTCTCGGACCAGCAGCTTGGATCCGCAATCACAGCCGTTTAGAAACAAGTTGAGGACGTCGTCTAACACGTCTTGACTTGGGCCAAAGATTTCGGGATAAAGCTAGGCAGTTCTTTGCGTCACGACGCTAAGTACTACCTTTACGTTAGGAAGCCCCCGCCCATCGCCATAGCTGACAACATCCGTTCCGATGATCCCCGAAGGTGAAATTTGATTCGTGGAAAGTAGCCGGCTTGTATTTATCATCATTCGCTGAGCCGGCTGTGCCTTTCCAAGCTCTCTACTTCCATTATGTTGGGTCACTTTAGAGACACAACAAAATTGAAGGACGAGAACAAACAAACCGTCAATAACAAGTACCAAAAGCCTATCGCGCTCTTTTCCAAGCACGTGAAGATGGCGGCAACATATGGGACAACAGTCGTCGACGTCACAGCATGAACCGGGACAACCGAGGTGCGTGAGGGGTGCAACCCGGGTGAGTGACATAATGCGATCGACATTGAAAAATAACGCCTTGTGCGGTTTGCCACGCCTTGAGGTCGATGCGGCCTTTTCCGTGTGGTGGAACCACATGCATCCGACCTGCTCGTTCACACATAGGAACTTGAAGACGGTCCTCATTGACAGCCAGAACACGCAAATCGTTGGGATGAAATCCAGGCTAACCTCATGGTTCAAAGAGAAGCCATGGGACGAGACTCAAAGATAGCGTCCGGATGACTTCAAGAAGTGGCCGGGTGTACCCTTTCCAATGACCGAGGGAGAGGAGCGGTAAGAGCGTGCAGCGGCGGAGAAGAGGAGACTCGAGGTGGCCAGAGCCGTCGAGGGGATTATGCGCTCAAAGATTAGATGTAGTGCACTTTTTCGCGAAATTAGCTGTTCATATGTTTTGTCCCGGCTTTGGGGGAGTTTCAGCCCCCGACGGCACAAACTACTTGTAGCCATCACGTTCCCCTCGCCCTTATGTTTGTTCTAGTTTGGACGGAGTTTCAGCCCCCGACAGCACAAACTTCTTGAAACCATCACTTTTTCCTTCACTCTTTTGATTTGTCCCGGTTTAGACGGAATTGGTTTCCCGATTTGGCACAAATGAACCAACCGGCATTCATACAAGCTATCAATCCCATTGCTGACCCCAAACCCTAGTTTACATCTAACCACAATGCACCGCGTGCCTTGGTGCAAAAAAGGTCCCTTTACTGTTATAAAGAATTTCACGAGTAGCTCCCCTGTGTTCGGGTAGCATCGAATCGTCCAAATGTAAATCAAGATCATCCGTAATCACAGGTATTTGGACAGAACACAACTGAGCCACATGGGGCTTTATTACTTTCCCTTCCCTCGTTGTTTCCTCCATTAATTTTCTCAAATTTGCGGAAATCGAACAACATTATTCGGGGCGGCATGCTAGTCGTTCAGAGATATTCATGTACCATCAATTAATTGTTATCTCACAATTTCAAGAATTTCAAGGATTTCACGAGTAGCTCCCTTGTGTTCATCGGGTAGCATCATATCATCCCAGAGCATGATTCACTCATAATACCATCTGGCAAACTACAATCATTTCCACCAACCGTACACGGATGGGCCACGTCGCGGGGCGATCATTCTCACGGACATTAGCATTATGCCATTATCCGGCGAAATATAAAAGCAATACAAAAACATCCGTGCATGTCACATACCTGCGGGCAACCGCATATATAGCCATATATCCGGTACACGGGCAGCCGAGTATTGGTATAATATCTTGCGGTACGAGTATCGATAACGGGCAGCCGAGTATCGATACGAGTACAACTAACAAAATACGGGTAAACAAAGGAGTCATAGCCTTGAATTTATCAATTGGGAACTTTTGGATCAGTTTCCAATATTTTGTCATAGCATTGAATTTATCCCAAGCCGGCAGTACAAATCACACGCACATAGTATTATCACGGTTAGACTTGCGACATTGCTCAAAGTGCTCAGCAATCTGCTCCGCTTATCCATCTCATGGTGGATCAATGTATACTCATCGTTCACATGACGAATTCCGATCCAAAACTGATTCACAGTGAGCGAACCCGCACGGCGTTTAAAATCGGCGATACAACGCGCGTACGGTGTCTCATGTACCCGTGCAAGGACCACCCCCATCCCACCGGTCTCCCGAATCGGCCCCTAGCAGTGCACACGACGTGGACGAGAACTCTAGACCACCACCCATGGGCCCTTATGGGCTACGGGTGGGATATGGGCCGAGTCATTTGGGGATTGATGAGGCACGGGTGACGAATTGTGCGATTCAGCCCGTGTCTCATCTCCGCCCGATTATACCGTATTTCCGCATTTTTTTAAGATTATCACAGCTACTCGTCACTTCATCGGCTCCCGGTGCACCAATAAAAAGCACACGAATCGGTCCATATCGGTCTCTATCACTAGCATATGGGTATAGTGGCCTTCGGTAGGCGTAGGTACATGGGTGGCTCGTCGATCACTCATCTACGAGTGGTGGTTGAGCGACGTGCCATTCCGCCCTTTTATAGTTTTTTCTAATCTTGGCAAAATACGGGGGAGATGGGGCACCGCGCACCGACCACCTCATGGGCCACTCACAGGCTCTATCGCACCCCCGGAAGCTAGGCCATAGGACGGTACATGTGTGCAGCTGGCTAAATAGTAAGCTGCGGGTGGCAGGGGATGCCTATGCGGGAGGGGATCGAGAGCGCGGAAAGTCCGGGTCGGTCGGCCCATCGGGGCGGTATCGACTGAGATTGACCGCGAACTTATCGCCATCGGGCGTCACCCCTGCGTATGGGCCTCTACTAGTGCTCATACGATCGATAAGCATAGAGCTGTATTAGCCGCCCCCACGGGAGGGGTTGATGCGCCGGGGGTGTATTTCCGAAACACGGGTTCCAATATTTCTTGAATCGGGGTTACATGGGGCACCGTCTTTGTAGGCCCCGACCTCTAGCTCAATATTTGTTTAGCATCCCTATGAGATAGGCTATGGACCTATCCTATTTCCATGGCATGTGGTGCCCGTTCGGCTCGGGCGTGAGGCCGTGAGCATCGCCCTCCTCCGTAAGCCGAACGGGCACTGTCCGTCCGCGGCTTTCAGCCGATTTTGCGCACTGCTACGCTGCACACGAGCATATATACCGGGAAAATAGGTGATAAACAAGATACACTACTCTACAGTGCTAAATATCTTACCGCGAAATGTAGTTTTAGCTATATCTCCGATTAGGCACCCGCTGGTTGCGCCGTGCATTTGCACAACCCTTGAGAGTAAAAATCGAATCTATCATGAAAGGAGTCAAAAATACGATCCACCTGACGCCAAGTTACACCGCTCTCTACCCCCCCATTTAGTCGGAATCGTAACGCATGTAATATGTCGGGTCTAAGTAGAACTGACTCGTTTACGATAACGGATAGCTTTCACTCGACGACGACCAGGTAATTTTCGAGTACCGGGATTGGGCATATGTGATGTATTAGTAAATGTAGACGAAGCTTTACTGCGGTTATTTTTTGTATTAGCACTCCATGTAGATCACAAGGGGCATGAGCAGAATCCGACGGTACTTCATACAACTGCAATTGGCGCAAGAGGTCAAGTGCTGGGGCGGCTTCGGCCGATGTCCCGGGGCGAACTGTACTTTTATACCTTTATGCTTTCATCAGAATAATGAACACAGGGAAATACATCACGCACATCATATGTTACATGACATGCATGCTCCCCCGTCCTACCCTGGTCCGTATTTTGCAATTCTTCATTTGATATCCCTTACTCCTGTCCTTTACAATCGCTGCGATGCCGTCCGATGATTATACTCGTATGCTTCGCGCGATTGCACGGCGGAGATGCGCTCGTTAATTTTCGAGCCGCGGGCTTGATTTGCACATCCAAATTAAATCGCGCCCCGCAAACACTGATGTGCAAATTAAGGAGATTCTTAATTTGTGGGCGCCGCGAACGGGAAATGAAGAGGGAACTGTCGCGTCCTTAATTAATATGAATATGTACGGGATGGTAGGTACGTGTGACAGCTGTCATGGATGGCTCATGATTGCACTTGGTTACACATAGGGCAATCAATACGTATAAACATAGATACACATATATGTATACAACATATATAACATAATACATGAAAAATAGATATATATAGATATATATATAATAGTACATATATACATGCATATTATAGATGTGCATATACAGATATATAGATATGCACACACAGATACCTATACATATACATATATGTATATGTGTGTGAGTGTGCGGGTAGTTCCACCAGGTCCCACAAAAGTCTTATCGTCTATACATATTACCTCTGGTAGAGTGGCTGGTAGATGAGCCTCTTGTTTGCAACACGGGTGTCGACACACCTCCAAGAAATCACATAGTCGCCATAAA